>MKYO02013522.1:0-16298 GCA_002013955.2 Citrus medica
TTTACAAGCTAATGGTTATGGATTGGAGACAAGCATTTCTGTCTCATTGAGCAAAAGTAAGTACTGTTAACAATGGGTGGCAAGTCGACTCTGATATTAATTGTAACAGGTCTAAACTCAACAACTAAAACTAAATTGTGTTGTTAATAATAATTACTTTAAAAGTTATAACATCATTAAACTGGTCCCTAAAATATTTTTCTTAAAAAAAAAAGAATTGAGAAGGCTCATCTTCTAATTTATTAAAGATTATATTAGTAAGGTTTAGTATATATGCGTATGTGAGTGTGCACGCATGTTCATGACTAGATGAAATTCTAAATAATGTAATTTATCTTATATAGATTAACAATATAATAAAAAAAAACGAAAGTTAACACAAAGTTACACTGATCAAGCGTCCGCAAGAACATTTAGCTAAAATAAGTTAGAAACTAATTGATTTTACAATCTACTATGAGAAGCAAGAACACAGATGGGATAATTCAAAATTGGAATCCATTTTGAAACTAGAAAATCAACGTTGAATTGATGATAAAATTGGACCACAAGGAAGAATCCACTGAAGTGATGGTACCTACCCTATTGCTCATGAACAATGTGAATAGATGGAGATCATAGGACCACACTATGATTTTCGTGATTTTTGGTTCATAGAGGAGTGGAGAGGTCCAATTCACATAAAAAGGAAACCCCATTAGTTGAGTTGAGACCTAACGTTAGTTTCTTAATTATTTATTCTTTGAGACCATGGACCCTGCTGAATCATTTTGGTTGTTAATCCGAATCTCATAATTTATGCATAATCCGAATCTTTTAGCTAGTGAAATAAGCCTATCATCGAGTTGTGTGTATGTAACCACAATTCACACATACCAAATTTTGGGCACTTTGATGAAATTGGGAAAAAGGAAGAACGGACGCGATAAGAGACGAAGAAAAGGGAACAAAGGCAACGGCGCCTGGGCTTGCTAACGGCCACTTCACTCATGGAGCAAAAGTTGCGAGGATAAAAGGCATTTCTAAAGCAAGAAAATTGGGCCAGGGAAGTTGAATTATTGCAAATTTCGAAAGGGGTTGGTCCAGGGGCATAAGTAACGATTAAGTAACATAATGACGAAGAAGAGCTGGCAACAAAAGTTTCAGTGACTATTTGCGTGTAAAATGTTTTCTAATCTACGCAGGCTTTAATGATCTATTGTGTCTCAAACGGGTCTATTAACTTATTATTTCGAAATAGTTCTTTAAGTTAAGGCATCATGAACTTTTAACAGCACCTACAAGAACGCTTATGCAACAATATTCGTCAGTGTAAAAATTCTTATAATCATTTCTTCAGATCTTAGGAGGGCCATTAAAACACAATCGTGTGAATTTTTATATCTTTCTTGTATGTACAAATCACTAGGTAATCATGAAACAAGCTATAAATTTGATAGACGACATATCATCAATTAACATATAAATCTTATATAGATCACTCTATTTTACATGTACGTAAGATACATCCCTCTCACATGAACAGTGCGTGGACTCCACATATACACTGTTCATGTGAGAGAATGTATCTTACATACATGTAAGATAGAAATTGTCATCTTATATTTCAACTTTGCCGGACATAAAATTTATTGGATTGAAAATCAAGAATGGTTAAAATCCAATAACTCATTTCCTGCAATGAACACGAATTATACGAAGAACTTGTGTTGCGTGTAGCATCTGTTTTGAGAATTTTTGCGTTTGACATAGACGGAACTCGTCAAATTATATGTCGGCAGGGGCCACCCTTTTGATTTGCATTTGCTGTACGATATTACTAAACACTCCCTTTTCGGCCGGTTCACCCAGACAATATTGAGGCCTATGGAGTATTCAATCAAGCCCGAAAAACGGCATCTGGTCTCTAGTCCAATCTCCTACATGGGCTAAATAAGTGAAATAATGGCCCAAGAAAATCTAAGCAAGCCCCTGATGTTGTGGTAATAACTTACGTATCCTTAACGTGCTATAATCTTTATAATAGAGACATAGTTTGTTCATTTGTATCAAGTAGGTCCGTTACCTTAGCCGAATGGAATCACGGAAATGGATCAAATGACTTTTCATTTGGAGTAGTAATTAATGCTTATTTGCACAGAATGTGTAGATGGCAGAATGCAAATAGTTTTATTATTATTCAATTGAGCAAATAGCAAAGCATTATTTTGTGTTAAAAATAAACGACAAATTCGTTGATTTTATCATTAAGACTATGTTTCACAGTTTGGATTAAGTGTAGAATTGGATTAATTTTGGGATTAATTATTTATTTGATCTTTGGCAAGATCTACTTTGAATTAGATTATGACACTAAATTTGAATTTAGTCTTAAGATCATGGGATATGGCAGTCCCAATTGAAATATTGGTTTAGTCAGGATTAATTTTAAAAATAATTGTCGATTTAATTAATTATGACTTGAATATCTAATGTAATATTTAATTAAATAATGATTATATTAAAATTAATCATGAAAATTAATAATACCACAAATTGGTTGCTTTTATATTATTTGTTAACTTTTTGACAAAATAAAATATATTTAAAACATTTAATAAAAATTAAATTAAATATTTTCAAATAATTTTTAATTTAACTTAATCTAATTTATATTTGTTTATTATAATTATGATTACCTAATTTAATTTTAAGTAATTGTCTTTTAAATTAATATTAATAATTATTTCGTTATTAAATATTCATAAATAATTCATATCTATATTTAAATTTCAACTTAAATGTCATTTAATTTCATTTAAATATAATTTAATAGAGTCAAATTCAATATTATACCAAAACATAAGACAATATCATATAATCTAATATAATCCAATTCAATCCAATTTTAATAATTATTACTCTAATCTAATCCTGCATGAAAAATGTAGCCTAAGAGTTGAAAATGGATAGAACAGCTACGTTGGCCACTTCAATAAGAATCACTGAATTGTGGATCTATTTGAAACAAATAAAACAAGTTATGCGGTTATTCTGAAAATTAAAAAACTCCAGGGATCTGGACGTTATCACTCCAAAACATTGCAATTTTCTTTCAACAGTGGAATGACTAATGCGTGTGTTATGTAATAAAAATAAATCCTTCTTAATTCTTCCCTGTCCCCCCCCCCCTCTTTCTATATGTATATTTTTTTTCTCTCATTTTAATTTTGTTTTCCGGATTTTCGTCAGATTAAATTCCATTCATTCCATGTACAGTCAATCAATCCCAAAGGCCTAAGCCTCCACCAACTAAAACCTCGACAAAACCTCATAAAGTGATTAAAAAAAAAAATACAAACTTTTTCAGAATGTCCGAACACAAACGCAAACGAGGGCGCAAACCCAAAATCCCCGATGCCGAAAAAACCCTAGACCTTCCCTCCACCGCCGCCTCCGCCGACGATGACGACGTCGTTTTCTCCGTCTCCAACGTTGAAATTATCCCCACCACCGCCAACCCCTCCATCTCCTCCGCCGCCGCCACAACCACCAATAACCACCACCCCGACCACCGTCCCCGCCGCGGCCGTCCCAGGAAACACCCCAAGCACGAAACCCCCGAGGAGAAACCTCCTCCGTTGCCGCGTGCGGGCCACTGTCGGCCTGCGGAGAATGGAGGTGCGGACTTTGCAGGGGATGTAGAGCCCGGGGTGGCGAGGGTTGTCCCGGCGATGGACGCGGTGGTGAAGGTGTTTTGTGTCCACACGGAGCCGAATTTTTCGCTGCCGTGGCAGAGAAAGAGGCAGTACAGTTCGAGTAGTAGTGGGTTTGCGATTGGAGGCAGAAGGGTTTTGACAAATGCGCATTCTGTGGAGCACTACACGCAAGTTAAACTCAAGAAACGAGGCTCTGATACTAAGTACTTGGCTACTGTGCTCGCCATCGGCACCGAGTGCGACATTGGTAACGGATATATGTATATACAGTATGTTATGGTTGTAAGATTTGGAGTTAGTATTAGAATGATGTGAATGGTATAAAAGTAGGATTCACTTAATGCATTTTGCTAGTTAACTTGTGGGATCATTTCTACAACCAATCTGTGATTAAAGGTGACATTATTGCTTTGTTTTTTATAATTGTGAAATTTACGGGAGTCAGATTGTTATATGTTTGATGGATAGAAGTTGTAATTTTGTGTTAGACTGCAAGAATTCTGTGTATGCATATTATGAAGAACTATTGCACATGAACAGGATGGGCAGTTAGGTTGCTTATATTTCTGACTAGGTCCAGGTTGGTTATGTAGACTTGAGCATTGAATTTCTTTTGTTGAATTCAAGTTTTGTTTTGGGTGATGTTGCAGCCATGCTTACAGTTGAGGATGATGAGTTTTGGGAAGGAGTATTGCCTGTGGAGTTTGGGGAATTGCCTGCCCTTCAAGATGCTGTAACTGTTGTAGGTTATCCAATTGGGGGGGACACAATTTCTGTGACAAGCGGTGTTGTGTCGCGGATTGAGATCTTGTCATATGTTCATGGGTCCACTGAGCTCTTGGGTTTACAGGTTAGTGGGTTATGGTTCTAGAAGATTGCAATATTCCCTGCCAGCCATTTCAGCTGCCGTCCTCATGTTTAATTAGTTACTTACTTTTGCAGATAGATGCTGCTATAAATTCTGGAAATTCTGGTGGGCCTGCCTTTAATGATAAAGGCAAGTGTGTGGGCATTGCATTTCAGTCCCTGAAGCATGAAGATGTGGAGAATATTGGTTATGTCATACCAACACCGGTCATCATGCATTTCATCCAGGATTATGAGAAGAACGGAGCATATACAGGTAACATAATTACGGCATTGGCGTTTTTCTTGTATTCTCATTTTGCTTGTTATGGTCATTGTATTATTCATTTTATTTGTAATTAACTTAAATGCAGAAATGGTTTTTGTTTTACGCTACTCTACCTTTTCTTGCACAGAGTCTTATAGGCTTTTGTTATATGTCATAGGGTTCCCTCTTCTTGGCGTTGAGTGGCAGAAGATGGAAAATCCTGATTTGCGTGTGGCAATGGGTATGAAAGCTGATCAGAAGGGTGTTCGTATCCGAAGAGTCGACCCCACTGCTCCAGAATCTGAGGTTTTGAAGCCGTCAGATATTATTCTGAGCTTTGATGGCATTGACATTGCCAATGATGGAACAGGTAAGTGTATATTTCATATTTTTTAGGTTCATATTACAAATGTTTTGACACGCATGTTCATATGTTATTGTTGTGTGACAAGTGAAAACTCCCAATGTATTTTTGGAGAGTGGTCATTTTGATTGCATTTCCGTTACAAAGATGCTACCCAAAAACCTTAGTTCTTTTGTCTTCCATTTACAGCTAATCTCTTTTTGCATTAATAGATGGAAAGATTGAAAAACATCAGGATGCATTGAGTGATGATGAACCCCTGGGTTTGGTACAACTATAAGTAGAATTATATTGTATACTTGAGATATTAGCAGGGACAGTTTGAAAATAATCACGATTGAAGCATTTATTTGTGCATTTGTACTTCTCCATATATGCAAAATTTTCTTTTTGGACATCTTAGATGTGAATTGACCATTTCAAGTCTTGTTGTTGTTCTTTTTCAGTTCCTTTCAATTGTGTCTGAGTTCTTCTCTCCCTTGTTGAATTTTCAGTTCCTTTTCGGCATGGAGAGCGCATTGGTTTTAGTTATCTTGTCTCCCAAAAATATACTGGGGATAGTGCAGCAGTTAAAGTTCTCCGTGATTCTAAGATTCTCAATTTCAACATAACACTTGCCACTCATAGAAGGCTTATTCCATCTCACAACAAGGGGAGACCTCCCTCGTATTACATTATTGCGGGATTTGTATTTTCCAAGGTGTCTGTACCTTATCTCCGTTCTGAGGTGTGCAGTCTACTCCGAAATTGCTGTGTTTTTTGGTATATTCATGTGGAGTCTAGAACAATGACTTAGAAGCTGTTGCTCCTTTCATATATTCCCTGTTGTTTGGATTAGTTGAGATTTGATGTTGTGGTAAATTGCTACGTTATACTTGCATCAAGTTCTTGATAAATGATATTGGTTATTTACTATGATACTGCTGCATTGTTGCCTTAAATACATATGATTGCCAATGGTGCATTTGCATATGTGAGTACTATGAAATGGGTTCCAGCTGCTCCAATAAGTCATGGAATTTCTTTTCTGCCCATTCACATATTAAGAGCATTGTACATTGTGTTCAAACCTGCATATCAAAGTTAACTTTGGTCCTCACAGTTGTCTTGACATCTGCTTGCACTAGCAATTCTCTACCAGCATCATATGCTCTTTTATTGACTCACACAGAAAAGACCTCTGTTGTAATGTCTGCCTTTAGGATATAGGGAATTTTATGCTTAGCTATGGAGTGTCTTCAGTTATCTATTTTATTTTAAATTTGGGGTTAGATGCCATGATTTTGCACCAGGTTATTAGGCAGATGGGATCTGCCCACATTATTCTGAATTTATATAATGAGTCTTCTAATTTAAAGGTGTTGCGCAAAATATATGATGCCGCCTTTTGACTACCATGTCATCGTTGGTTTTTTTTTTTTTTGGGTCTTCTGTTTGTGCCTATATCATCTTTAGCTGATTTAGTAGTAGTTACATAGATCTCAGTATGAACAATGAGTTTCTTTGTAAGCATTTATTTTAATAGCATTCAGTTGCACATTTTTCCAGTATGGAAAGGATTATGAATATGAAGCTCCGGTCAAGCTTTTGGACAAGCTCTTGTATTCAATGCCACAATTGCCAGATGAGCAGCTTGTTGTGGTGTCTCAGGTCTCCTCTCTGCTTGAACTGCTTTAACAAGGTTTTTCTGCTAAGCCTCTCTCTAACCTTTTCTTTTCCCTGGTTTTGTAAGGTGCTTGTGGCTGATATTAATATTGGATATGAGGAGATTGTTAACACTCAGGTGAAGAACGACTTCATGTTGCAAGTGTTTTTATTTGAGTAATATATAGATACATACAAACAAAAACATTAGTTGGTGTGTGTGTGTGTGCATGGTGAGGACAAAGTGAGGATGTCTCCAAAATACAAAAAACACAGATTTTGATACATTGAAAACTGTGTTTTTTTGTATGTTAGTGTATTGAAATATGTGTTTTTTTGGTTTTTTACTGTGAGGATGCCCTCACTCGAGAATGCTTATATATATGTGTGTGGATGCCCTCACTTGAGAATGCTTATATATATGTGTGTGTGTGTGTGTGTGTGTAGAATGTATGTATATATTTTCGGAAGGGCCTTTATTGGCTTTAATCTGTCAGTTGTTTAATACCTTATATTGTGAGCCCCTGTGTAGGTTCTTGCTTTTAATGGTAATCCTGTGAAGAATCTGAAGAGTTTGGCAAACATGGTAGAGAATTGTGATGACGAATTTTTGAAATTTGATCTAGAATACGATCAGGTCTCTTCTCTCTCTCTCTCTCTCTCTCTCTCTCTCNGTTAAAATTAATTGAATTTTGAACACTTTTATGTATATTTTAGGAGGCCTTCTTATATTCAATAACTTCAACATATATATATATATATATAATCTAATCTGATCCGTAAAAATCAGATCCATAGATTGATGGATTAGATTTGATTGAAAATTTAAAAATCTGCAATCGGTAAATTGGATATAGATTTACTTCTATAAATCTACAAAAATATGTGAATTCGTAAAAAAATAAAAAAAATATTTATTTAATAAAAAAATAAACTTGTAAATATGACATTATACTTACTAATAGCTAAATAAGTTAAAATATAGTTACATTAACACCATATTATATCTTATTCGATAATAATATAAAATAAAAATAATTAAAAAATATAACTTCCTAAGCAATTGATTTTTATGTACTAATCTAAACATATGAGATTTTTTTTTCTTTTTAGTGTATCATATTTTGAAACTTTGAATGTATTCTCTAACTTTATTTAAAAAATTAATTTATTTAATTTTGAATTTGATCGGTAGTAAATTTTTTTTTATTTAGTTAGTTCGTAAATAGGACATAATTAAAAAAATTTAGTCTGTAAAATCAATCCGCAAAATGGTTAATTGTATATGAATTGAATTAAATCCACATCCGATCTGCAAAGGTATGGATTAGATTTGAATTAAATTTCACCAATTCGTACATTGGATTGGATTAAAAATTCGCAAAATCACATATCGGATATGAATTGATGTCTAATCCACAAAACCCAATATGTATATATATATATACATATATATGTAGAGCTAGCATTGATGGCATCCCTCGTTTCCAAACTTACTTTTAATTGCTTAATTATATTTTTGTCCAGAAATTAATTAGTGCATTAGACATGACTCTAAATTATATATGCAATATTGCTTTACTAAAATAAGAGATTATGTAGCGCATATAATATTCATTCTTTCTTTTACCTGTGTGCATTGATGAGACTATTTGCACTCTAAACACCCTTTTTTAGTAAACCTATTAAATAAATAATTATCCATTATAATCCAATATATAATTACTCTAAACACTCCTATATAACACATTCATTGTTCCAAATGCAATCCTCTTGTTTTAAACTCTAAACTTTCTTATCTTAAACAAGTTTTAAAAGATTTTAACTATTGTCGTGTGATGCTTTGGATTTAAAAAAAAAATAATAAAAGTACTATAAACATGCCTTTCTTGATTGACGATAATAAATAATTAAAAATGGTACACATTTTTTTGCCTTTTGTTTAAAAAAAATTAAACTAGTATCTTAAATCCATTCAACTTCTCCATCTTTCTTCTTCTTGGAGTCATATTCATGAATTTTCTTTTTTTTTTCTTTGGAAAAAATCAATACGGATTGCAAATTGTTTCAATATTGAACATATTTGTTAAATTAAACAAAAACGAATTGTCCTAAAATCGCGTTAAAGAATTTGTTTACAACTTGATTTGACCTTGTAAGCATATATATGCTAAATATCTTTAAAATTTTCTTTGGGTGTGTTGAGTAACTTTATTGGTGTTTTGAGTGAATAAAAATAATTAATTTAAATGATTTAAAAATGGATTTCTTTAAAATTTTTAAGAGTACAAAATAAATTAATTTTAAAAACGTAGTAAAGAGTAGGGCTATTGCCACTAATTTCCTCATTATACCATCTTTTTATTCAAGAATTTTACTATCAAAATAATTTTTTATAAAAATTTCTTAATTAACCATTTCCTTTCTTTCTCTTCTTAATTTCACAAATTCTTATCAATTCATTTCGAATATATTCTTTTAACTGTAAATAATTGATATCACTAATTAAAAAGAACAAAATTCATCATTTAAAAATGAACATCAACAAATTTTTATCAACCATGAAAGTTATTGAGTATTAAAAAAATAATTTTTATTAAACAAAAAAGCTAATGAATATCAAGAAACAAAATTCTTATATACAAAAAGTAAAAAATAGAGATCATGATATACCAAGAAAGACAAAAAAAAGTCTGAACTCAAAAGACTGTGAAATTAAGTGTTTACTTTATCGAATATGACAGTAGAAAGGGAATATGCAATTATAAGATAGAGAGAGAAGCATACTAATAAAGGGTAATTTAAAAATTTTAATAATAAATTTATTTTTAGAAATAAGTGTTGAGAGATATTTAATGAGAATGAGAGATATTTAATGAGAATGAATAAAGTCATCTCTTAGTAAACAAAGGCAATAAATAATTGAGTGCTGCTGGTATAGGATAAATACCGTACCACCAACCTTTTGCATTATATGGAAGCCCTTGTGTTACATTAAATGTAACATACACACTGCACAACAACCACACAAATGATAGGCCCACATAATTTATGCGGTTATTTTAGAATGTGTATGTTATATTTAATATAACATAGCATTTGCCGCATTATATTTATATTTGTGCGTAGTCTTCTAGGAGAGGAGTCTCACGCGAATGTGATAATAATTGAGACCTACCATCCGTATTTGCTTGAATTTTCTCCTCTTCTTTGGATTGTGCCCACATCACTCCATAAAACCCAGTGACAATTATGATTGCTCCGATAACACTACGTGCAGCCAGGAAAAATGGTGTATCAAGGGCAAGCTTACCTACTCGTCCTAATATAATTACATTGAAAAAAAAAACACAGAGAGAAAAAAGAGATAGACGGTTACCTTCCAAGATGGAGTGTATCACCCAAGAAGATATCGCTCATAAGGGCTGCAATAAAGATCCCCACAGGATTGAACATGGCCACAAACACTGGCCCTTTTCTACGCAAACACCATGCTACTAGACCAAATAACATCAAACCTCCAAAGATTGCCTTTGGAACAAATTGGCAGGGGGGAAAAAATTGTCTAAGCTTTATTTGTTCTTTGATCTAATTAGGAAATGGAATTTAATAATTGTATATATGCTTACTGTGTACATGACGGTGATGAGCTCAATACCAGGCCTTATTCTCCAAGCATCTGGATTTCTCTCTGCTATCAATGCTACTATTGCACACTGTATGGTGCCAAATAAGATATAGAAGAAGACTATAGTCACCTCCGAGGGATAGCTTTTAAGAATTGCCGCCTTCATTGTTCAAAATGAAAGATGAACAAATCAATGGTAGTTCCATTCAATGAATTATATTCTCAAAAAAAAAAGAACAGCTGTTTCTTTAACTTTAAATTATTATAACACACATATTCATTTATTCACCTGAAAAATGTTCCCTGCAGCAATAGAAAAAGAAGCAATTGATAGGAGGATGCCCCCTATGACCCAATTATCTGTTGTGGCCAACAAAGTAAAACTTGTAGGTGGTTGAGGTTTTGGTTGGTGTTCAAATAACAAGGCGACGATCGAAGGACCCTTGTATAGAGTTATAATGAATGCTCCTGCTATTGACACCAGAGTGCCAATGATCTTAATCTGGCTTATTAAACTCCTTAAATCCACTTTTTCCATCCTATAAATTATCAAAAGAAAGTTAACTGGCAAATATGCAAACACTCATAGCGTTTAAGATGATGATGATAATAATATTATTAAAAAATACAAAACAACAAAAATAAATAAGAAGAAGAAGAACCTAAAGATGACAGCAAGCAGGAAAGTAAAAGCTGGGATTAAGTTGTTTGTAGCAGAAGCAAGAGTAGGAGAGCTGAAGCTGACACCAGTGTATACACAGATCTGCATCAAAGTGATCCTGCAAATATCATCCAAATTCCTGAATTCCTCTCAATAGAAAGCAAGCAAGCTGCAAAAGCCCACTGTGATATGCAAATTTGAAAACACATACCCGATAAGGCTAAGGATGAAGACTTTACAGAGTAAAGCAAAGGTCAGGGGAGGCCTATTTTTCCTACATATGTCAAATAATTAACAAAGAAACCACAGTCATGATCTTTTTGATAGAAGGGGGAAAAAATATGGATCAGGCCTTTGTTGATTTATCAAGAACCAAGGAGATCAATTAGATAACTACCTGTTTAGGAAGAAAGAAAGAGGGAGGAGTATGAGAGAGGCAATAGCATCTGCGTAGACTGCCAAGATAAGGGGAGTGGCTCCTTGGGATATTGCTGCTTTACTGAGTGTTGTTATGCCAACTTGCACGCACTGGACCGCCACCATTGCAGCATATGGCACCAATCCCACCACTAACTGCTTCACTCCCATTCCCATGGCTATACTCACTCACTGGATGTTTCTCTTTCTCCCTAGATGTTGAGCTAATTGTTCAAATTCTGTCCGTTGGTTGAATGAGAAGACAACTTAGGTGACATATTTTCATCACTTTAAGACGCTATATTGCAAAATCAAACCAAACTCATGGGCGGCATTGATTTTTTTTGCGCGTTTTTATGAACTCATCAAATTCTCATTATTACCATATTAAGTAACTTTTTTTTTATTGTTGTAGTTCTGTTGTGTGGAGGAGGATTTTCCATAATTTCTATCTCGTTACCTTTTGAGTTCTCAATCCAAAAATAAAATAGAATTTACTACTAAAAAATGGTCAAAGTAACAATTGTTCAACATATTTTTTGCGTAAATTTTGTCACTGGTTTCTTACAATTTTAATTTACAAATTTATAACCAAGTTTATAGTATTTAATTAATCGTAGACACAAAACATATAAAATTATCTAAATCAGGTGCACAAAATTATATTTAGTAATTAACATCAAATACAAGCTATCTATATTAGGTTTAAGCTTCACATACCTCATCAAGAGAGAATAAAGGAAAACTATCCTTTATAAAATAAAAAAAAAAACAAAAATCTCATAGAGTAAACGAGTAAGCTATCTAGGATTTTTCCTTAAACAATCAATAATATTTTGTTTCTTATAGTTTCTTTCTTAAAATTTTGTTTTTTAAAAAAATTATCAACTTTAATAATCATATAATAACATATCAATTTAAATTGCATTAATTCATGGTCTTGATAAGGGAAAAGGCAAAATAAAAAAAATTAATTTTTTCTCCCTTTTTGAAATGTAGGGAAAAACAGAGCCGAAATTAATTTTTTAACCCTAACCCACCCAAGATCCTTAGCATTTGTCTCTCAATCATACATGAATATCGGTGAAACCGCGAGCTTCTATAATATTGATTGCTTATAGATACCATTGCGGGATAAAAGTGAAAGCAGCTGAAATATTGCTAGAAGCATAGAACTTGCCATGTTTGAGTGAGCGATTAATTAATTTCCGGACAGAAAATGCATGGCATCCTTCAACAGCAAATGTCCATATCCCACGTGCTTCTTAATTACCAGTAGATTTTGGTCTGCAAATACATTAGATTTGGCTGTGAATAATATAACATTGCTTTCTGAATGGGAAGTTGTAAAAAATGAAATATCACCATTTAGTATTAACTAACCAAATTCCTCCACTCCACAAATAGACATACACACCAGAAAAGCCCCAGTATCACGAGAATGATACGGCATAAATGATAGTGATACATAACCAACAAGGCTAGCGATAAGGACTTTACAGAGAACAGCAAAGGCTAGTGACAGAAGATGTGACTTGTCCTACACATACACTTACAAAGAAAGAAATTGAAAACGTGGGGTTGGTAAGTGTGAGGACCAAATAAAATTGAAGATTGATTTAAGAAGTACCTGGCCTACCTCTTAATGAAGAAAGAAAAAGGGAGAAGGTTGAGAGAGGAGATAGAATTTGCATGTACAACCAAGATACAATGAAAATGATTGACTCCCTTGGACATTGCTGTTTTGCTCAGTGAGTTAGTCCAACATCCGCACACTCCACCGCTATCATTGCCGCAAACGGCACCAACATTGACTTTACCCCCTATTCTCTTTTGCTGCTGCATCCTTTTATATATATTCCTAGATGTTGGGTTCTGCCAAGCCAACGCCATTTCTGGTTGAAACTTGAAACTGGAAACTGGAAACAAACATTACATAATCACCTTAAAATGTCATAATCTATATTTGGAAACACTGCCTCCCACTTTCCCAAGAGATCACGGAGTTAAAACAGTGCCTCCAAAAATGCTTAAATCATTTGTGCTCTGAACTCAGCTCACTACGGTGTTTTGGAGGTAACTGCAGCCGATGCCCTATAAAAGTTCTAAAATTATTTAAATATTTTAAAAACATAATATTAAGGCACATAAAGTTACCAAATTTTACTTAACCGAAAATAGACATGTATTACACGACTTATTTTGCTGTGGACATTACTTTTGTAACATGACTTATGTTGGTTTGAAGAAATCTTAAAACTATCACCAGCATTGAACACGAGACAGGAAAACTCAGTTACTGCTGCATGCGATAATTTCTCAAGGTAATTATTCAATTTCTCTACCTGAAAATCAGTTGATTTAGTGTTTGTTTATATGTTTAGGTTAAGAAAACTAAAATTTAGGATTTTATATAGAAGAAATAGAAAAGCTAAAATTTAGGATTTTATATATAAGAAATCAAAGAAATTGGATGTGGATCTCTCATAGTCGATTATAAAACAAAGTTTTCAACTGTTTTTTTTCCTTTTATTTCTTTTTTTTTTTCACGGAAAAAATGAAATTCCAATGGATCGATTATTCTTTAGGTAAGTTATTACTTGGTCATGTAGTACACGATTGAAGATCCTGTTATACATGACTTCTTTATTTATTATTACAATATTTGTATTGAGGGGATATTTTGGTGTTCACATAGGTCAAATTTGAATAATAAAAAAAAACTGGAATAATCTCTAGTGTCTTTACTGACACATGGCATGTGCATAACCAAAATTGATGGTACTTACAGTAAGAATATGTAATTGTTAGTTAATTGACTTTATCACTTCTCATCTAAACAACAAGGGGTTTGTATTGGTTTTGCATTAATTTAGAGCTTTGTAAGTATATGAGACTCATAATTAATTATATGAATCTCAAAAATTGGTCGGGTTGAGATTGAAGATATGAAATTATGAAATATTATCCATTTGCTCAGTTCTTATAAGTAACTAATCACAAAAAATTGNTGAGATTGAAGATATGAAATTATGAAATATTATCCATTTGCTCAGTTCTCATAAGTAACTAATCACAAAAAATTGGAGAAGATGGGTGCCACTATGGAGGTGGAATCTTTTTGTTTCCGTAGGTATTATTATTAAGTATTTTGCTATGTTACATTGAATGTACCATACACAACCAACAAGAACCACACAATTATGTGGGTCCCACAATTTATGTGGTTCTTGTAGGTTGTGTATGGTACATTAAATGTAACATAGGGGCTCCCTATTATTAATAGGTCATGACTATCTTAAAGTTACTTTAAAGTAGGGCATGATTACTTTAAAGTAGGGCATGCTTACTTACTTTAAAGTAGGGCATGATTACCAAAAGGGGGTTACGTTGGAATGTTGGTAATGGCCTGAGAGTGAAATTTTGGTGGGATTGCTGGGCCACGGCTTTTTCTCCCCTTGCGATGTTTACCTTGAAACCTATACCTCATGAACTTTGTGATTTGTATGTGACTGACTTTGTGACTGCAGATGGCAACTGGAACTGGCCGAAGTTCAGCTACATCTTATCTCATAATGCAGTGATGCGTATTGCCTCAGTTCACCCCCCTTCGGCGAGGAATGGTGCTGATAAAGCTTACTGGGCAGCTGCAACTCATGGAAAATTCACAGTAAAGTCAGCTTACGACCACTTGGTTCAGCCATATTTGCAGGAAAGGGATACGATCTGGCGGTTGGCATGGTCATGGCAAGGGCCGCAGAGCATAAAGACTTTCATCTGGTTGGTGCTACATAATCGCTTGAAGACGAGGGGAGAATTAGCATCACGGCATTTAGCCATTGCAACACATTGCGAGAGATGCGGATATGAGTTGGAGACCATGATCCATGTGCTCCGTGATTGTCCTTATTCTAGAGCAATATGGCTTCATCTTCTTCGGGACCATAATCATCAGTTCTTCAATGCTGATCTTGCGGGGTGGATGTCCAACAATTTGCAAGCTTTGAACAAGTATCCATGTAGCAATTTTTGGCGTGTCATGTTTGGAGTGGCTATTTGGCGGATTTGGTTCTGGCGGAATCACTTTACTTTTACTAAGGAATGTTGGGAGAGCAATGCTATTGCAATGGATATCAAAGTAAGGGCTGCGGAAATCCAACGAAGTAATTCCTTTTCCTTTGTAGATGGCAATACCCGTATCGAAAAATGGATTCGCTGGATTGCATCTGTTTGGCCTTGGGTGAAATTAAATTCAGACGGTGCCAAGAAATCTTCGGGGATTGCAAGAGCTGGTGGGCTAATCCGCGATTTCAGAGGAGGGTGGCAGGTAGGTTACAGTGCTAATTTAGGTGTGTGCTCGGTGACTTCTGCTGAGCTCTGAGGTTTATTTCATGGATTATCTGTCGCTTGGCAATATGGGTTTCGCAAAGTTTACGTGGAAGTGGATAGCATGTGTGTTATGAAATTAATCTCCAGCTCAAACCCTCCTATCAATGAGCATTTTACTCTCATTCAGAAAATTCAAGCTCTCCTCCGGCGTGATTGGTTGACCAAAGTGGAACATATCTACCGAGAAGCCAATGAAGCAGCTGATTTCCTAGCTTCGTATAGTTTTTCTTTCCCTTTAGGTTTGCATTATTTTCAATCTATTCCTCCAAATATGCTTAGCATGATGTTCACGGGGTGGCACAATCCCGGTTAGTGTTACCTTAGCTCTCTTAAGAGCCCTTTAATGATAAAAAAAAAAGTAGGGCATGATTATAACCACACAC
>MKYO02013555.1:0-16247 GCA_002013955.2 Citrus medica
ACTTTCTTTTTTTTTTTCTTGAGTGGCGTCTACTGGTATTGTTCTAGTCATAGTTTAAGGAATATCAAAAGGTAAAGAGAAAGTAATTGAGGTTGTTGATGACAAGTTAGACTTCATGCCTGGTCTACTCGCTGATCCCGCTTTTGACCCCAGGATCCCTTTAGAGTCAGTAAGATCTAGTATAGAGACTAGTGCTATGAGAATGTCTCCTGAAGCAATCATTTCACCCAGCAATAACGACGATGAGGGATTTTCTGGTTCAGAGGATACTCTAAATGAGGACCTGGGTGAAGATTCTAGTGAAGTATCTTCACTAGGGGTATAACGACCAGAAAAGAAAAGGAAACTGGGGGATAGAGCTCTAGTAGAACACTATGCTATTGACCTCATGACCTGTATGACCACAATACAGAACCTCGTAGAACTTTGAATTGTTTACGACATCCCTGATGGTAAACCCCTTAGAGTTCCAGAGAAAAAAGACACTCCCAGTGAGTATGTTACTCTGTTTCTAGAAAGCTTTAAGTTTGGGATGAGACTTCCCTTACAACCTTATTTCGTCCAGATGCTTAGTGGGTTACACTTAGCTCCTATTTAACTTAACCCTAATAGGTAGAGGGTACTTTCTGGTCTATTTATTTTGTGGGACAAATGCTGTCAGAGTGAGCCCACGGTTGATGAGGTCAAACACCTATATAAATTAAAGAGCAGCCCCAAAGACATCGGCTTGCATTATTGTATGTTAAGCACCAAGACTAGAAAACCCATAACTGATCTACCAATAGGTGGTGGTGGGAATTAGAAGAAAAAATTCTTTTTTGCTGGGGGTCCCTGGGGTCAAGTGGCACAGATTGATGGGAAGAACATTTGTGTCCCCTTCCGTTTCGTAGTTCCAGGTTGCCTACTCGCTTTAGATGTCTTGTACCCCTAGTTGTTCTAATAATTGACCCATTTCTAACATGGTCTTTGTTCGAGCTGCAGATTCCTGGGGTGTCCACTACAACCTTGAACCTGATGTGCTCAAGCGGGTCGAGACTGTGTTGGCAAATTCCTGCTCGTGCAGAGATCTGCTGTCTACTTACAACTTGATCGAATCTCGTCTGGTACTAATCGTTCACGAGATGGAGGACGCTATGATTAGGGCTTTGAACAGGAAACGTCCTCGTCTCAATGCTGCTAAGCAAGATCACAACAAAGATGCTCCCCCTGGAAAACGGGTCAACATTACGGAGCATGTCTCTCATTTGAAGACTCTACCACCTCCTCCTCCCAAGGCCGGTTAAACTAGTAGAACTGCCAGTGGTGCTAATCTTACTTCTCCACCTCCACCAGCATGGTTAAAACATCGTTTGCCTGAAAATCGACTAGAGCATCTGGTCCCCTATATCAACGAGTTTTCTAGGCTTGTGAGCAAAAAGAACTTGGAGGATTTTGATGGCAGTACTCTAGGCGAGCTGGTTGGGGCTATGCAGTTCAGTGCTTTTCACCTTGGCTGCATGGCCACTTACTATAAGGTGAAGGTTGGCCGTTACGACCGAAAAATGAAAGAAGACATTCAGCTAGCCAAAAGCAAAACTGACGCTGCTGAAAAGAAAGTTAGAGATCTCAACCTCAAGAATTTGAAGTTGCTAGAGCGAGAGTCTCTCGCGCAGGCAAAGGTTTTTACTCTTGAGGAGGAGCTGAATAAGGTTAAAGAGGACTTGCAGACACAAAAGGCTACCTACGAAGCTCAGCTCGAATCCCTCAGCGCTTCTCACCAAACTCAGGTCGAAAACTTAGAGAAGGAAGCTGACAACCCGTACGACCAAGGGCTTCGACATTCTTATCGGTGCATCATGGCCGTTCTCGGGAAACAGCATCCTGATCTGAAGATGGATGAGCTTGCTGTTGGTGTAGCTGAATATATGGACGAGGAGGTGGCCAAAGAAGGTGGGGAAAAGTTGGAGCCAAATGCAACAGAAGAGGCAACCTCCCCTCCTCTTGCAGCCCTTTCTGATGTTGCCGAGGCAAGTACCCCCCGGGCACAACTGGTGAGACCTCCCTGCTCCTGATGTGGACCAACCAGCGAAAATGGCTCTGCTTACTGATCCCCCGTCCTCTTGATTGTATTTTATATTGTGGATTTCTTTTTGGAACATTATATGTCAAGATTAGCAGCTCTTTATTATTGTTGGCAAATTAATAAAACTCCTCGATTCGTTTGCACTTGATTGTTTTTTTTTATTGGCTCGCTTGCACTTGATCGAGTAGGTGCTTGGAAGCTTGGCTTCCGGTCTCACCATTGAACAAGTTTTGAGACTTTGGAACCTTTGCACGTCTTAGAAACTTATTGGAACTTTTTATGGTCTGCTCGCTTTCGTTTGGACGAGCAGATCATGATATGCTTGGCTTCTGGTCTCGCCATTGAACAGACATTGAGACTTTGGAGTCTTTACGTGCCTTAGAAACTTATTGGAACTTTTTATGGTCTGTGTTGAGTATTAGAAAATGTATATTTATAAAGGAGAAAATCGTCATTTTACACTTCAAGTTTTACTAACACCCTTACTTTTATGTACTTAAACTTGTCATTTAATTATGTGTATTGTATTATAATTAAGTATTTTATGTATTTTAGGGGCATCATAGTCATTTCATAATGAACGAGAGATCAGATGGCAAAACAGACATCACTTTTGAACTCAGGACGGTCGAAAACCTTAGGAGAAGCATAAAAGGAAAAATGACATTGTTCACATGTACGGTACTGTCTACGTTACTGCTCACGACACTGTACACATAGACGGATCGATGACGTGGCATTGACCGATGATGTGGCATTGACTGATGAGGTGTCACGATCCTGTTGGACTAAAATTCTTATGCACTGTTGATCGATGACGTGGCAGTATATCAGTGGACCAAAAATCTCGTGTACGGTACATGCATTATACAGGATTATTTTCAACCACACTGCGTCAATGTTCAACCCGGGTAAAACTATGTTACTGTTCACCAGCGTGGTCAAACCGCTTACTGTTGACTGATGACGTCGCGCAATCCTGAGCGTTCAAACTGTTTTTAATCTGATGACCACGATTTACTCAATGTATCTATAAAAAGGGGGTCTACCCCCTAATTTGATATCTCTGAATCTATTTTTGGGATCCATTTTCTATATTTCCTTCTCCATCTTGTATTTTCTACGTATTTTAATAAATTTTCATTTTGCCCCTAGTTCAATTATGAGTAGCTAATTTTCTTTCAAGCTTGGGTTGAAGGTGAAGTCTCAACATGTGTCATTGGTTTTATTTGGTAAATTTATTTTCTCTTCCCCTCTAGTTTTTGTGGATGTTTTGACTTTTCGTCGACAAATAATAATAATTTTGTCTAGATACCGCTTTGATTTCACAGGCTCTCTAGTACAAGGTTATTATTATTTGGCACGATAAGCCCTTAGCACCATATTGATTAGAGTGTGGTTCATGAGGTGTGGATTCTCCCCTCATAATTTAACTGGTATTAATAAGGAATATTTAGCCCATGATGTATGTTGATAGAGATCCAGATATCCAAGTACGTCATTTTAATAGATTTCTATTCAATTTATTCTCGCCATTTAAATTCCAATTTCAGGATAATCCAAATCATTTTCACCACAAATCCAACCACCATCATACAAAATTAATTCTATATATAATTAAAATCCACTTCCTTGTGGGATCGACACTCGTCACCATTGATCTATTCTACAATAGATTCGTGCACTTGCGAGTTCAATAAAATTTGCACAATAGTCTGCTCATTTTCGCTTGGTCGAGCAGATCCTGGCATGCTTGGCTTCCGGTTTCGCCATTGAACAGGCTTTGAGACTTTGGAGCCTTTGCGTGCCTTATAAACTTATTAAAACTTTTTATGGTCTGCTCGCTTTCGCTTGGACGAGCAGATCCTGGCATGTTTGGCTTCCGGTCTCGCCATTAAACAGACTTTGAGACTTTGGAGCCTTTGCGTGCCTTAGAAACTTATTGAAACTTTTTGTGGTCTGCTCGCGTTCGCTTGGTCGAGCAGATCCTGGCATGCTGGGCTTCCGGTCTCGCCATTGAACAAATTTTGAGACTTTGGAGCCTTTGCGTGCCTTAAAAACTTATTGGAACTTTTATGATCTAGTCGTTTTTGTTTGGTCGAGCAGATCTTGGTATGCTTGGCTCTTGGTCTCGCCATTGAACATGCTTTTAGACTTTGGAGCCTTTGCGTGCCTTAGAAACTTATTGAAACTTTTTATGGTCTGCTCGTTTTCGCTTGGTCGAGCAGATCCTGGCACGCTTGGCTTCTAGTCTCACCATTGAATAGGCTTTGAGACTTTGGAGTCATTGCGTGACTTAGAAAATTTTTTATTTGTGTAAAATCTTCACATCCATGACAATTGAATGAAATTCCTCCAAACTTCATTGATTATTGAACTTGACTTACATGAAATTGACTAAATATAAAAAATAAATAACAGCAGGAATGAACAGAAATAACTCTTAAGCATAATTGGGTCTTACTGGAAGTATTTCTTGAGATGGGCTGGATTCCACGGTCGTTTCACCTCGTGGCCATCCGTGCAAACGAGCTTATAGGCTCCGGGTCCAGCCACATGTTTAACTCTATATGACCCTTCCTAGTTAGGATCGAGTATCCTTTGTGTCGAGTTTTTTATGTTCTGATTCACCCTCCTAAGCACCCAATCGCCGACCCTGAACTGTCGTATACACACTTTCTGGTTGTAATAACGATCAACCCTCTGCTAGTAGGCGGCTGATCGTTTCGATGCTTGCTCCCTTTTCTCAGTCAGCAGATTCAGATTTAAGTATATCTGGTCAGTATTTTCATGCTCATTGAAGTGATCTGTACGGTGTGTGGCTGCCCCTATTTCCATGGGCACAACAACTTCATGTCCAAAGGCCAAAGCAAATAGAGTTTCGCCGGTTGTTGTTTTATGGGCTATCATGTATGCTCATAACACCCTTAGTAGCTCATCAACCCATGCTCCCTTCTTTGCTTCTAACCTGGTTTTCAAAAGCCTCTTGATAACCTTGTTAGCTACTTTTACTTATCCGTTAGACTGAGGGTGAGCAGACAAGCAGAACTTCAGCTCTATTATGAGGTTCTAGCAAAATTCTCTGAAGTTATGATTGTCAAACTGCTTGTCATTGTCTGCTATAAGGGCATAAGGGATCTCATATCGACAGACCAGGTTTCTTCATACGAAATTAGTCATCTTTTTCTCTGTGATCCTGCTGAGGGCTCTACCTCGACCCACTTCATGAAATAATCTATTGCTACTATTGCATGCGTTGCTGCCCCCCGTCCCTTTGGCAACGGCCCAATCAGATCGATTCCCTATTGAGCAAATGACCATGACTAGGCCATCGAAGTAAGCTTCTCTGGTGGCTGGGTGGAGAAATTTGCAAAACTCTGGCAACTCATGCAACTCTTAGTTTTCTCCTTTGCGTCCTAGTGCATTGTCGGCCAGAAATACCCCTGCCTAAGAGCCTTGTGGACAAGAGATCTCACACCAGAATGGTTTCTACAAACCCCTTCATGTACTTCCCTCAGTACGTAATTCGCGTCGTCCTCGTGAAAATATCGAAGGAACGATATAGTGTACCCTCGCTGATATAACACCCCATCAATTATTGTGTACCTCGACGCTTGACCTCTGATCTTCTGAGCTCATAACTTATCTTATGGTAATACCCCATTCCGGATGTACGAGATTATTGGGTCCATCCACGAGCATTTCTGTTCTATTCGTAGCACCTCCATATTCTGCTCGATGCTGGGCCGAGACTTCACCTCCAAAGGGACCGACTTGGGCATTTTTTGTTCTACTACAGCTGCCATTCTGGCCAAGATGTTTGCTCGATAATTCTCCTCCCTTGGGATTTGTATTACGTCCACTGACTTAAACTTCCAAATCATCTGTTTGACTTTCTTTAAGTACTGTTCCATATTCCCATCTCTCGGCTGAAATCTTTCACTAACATGGTTGGCAACCAGTTAAGAATCGGTTCGAACTTTCACTATATCCGCTTTCACTACCTTGGCCAATTCCAACCCCGCTATTAAAGTTCCATATTCTGCCTGGTTATTTCTGGCCGTGAACTCCAATCTTGCAGTATAAGAGATCTCATCCCCTTTCTGGCCATCCAAAATATTTCCTACTCTGACACTCTGCTCCCCTGAGGATCCATCCACCAACACCCGCCAGGCCCAATCCTCGTCGTTGACTGTAGCAATACTCGGCTGGTCAAAACTTACTTCGGGCTCTGTGAACTCTGCCAAGAAGTCTGCTATTGCTAGAGCTTTTATTGCTGCTTGGGGTTTATAATTTATATCGAACTCTCTCAGCTCTATGGCTCATTTCACTAGCCGACCATAAGCATCCAGCTTGTGCAGAGTCTGCCGCAGCGGTTGGTTTGTTATTACTGAGACGGGGAATGCTTGAAAGTATGGTCTCAGCTTTCGAGTAGCAACCACAAGAGCAAGTGCCCATTTCTCCAACGGTGGGTATATGGTCTCGGCATCAAGCAGGGCCTTGCTTGTGTAGTATATTGGATATTGAATCCCGTCTTCGTCTCTCACTAAAATCGAGCTCGTAGCATGATCTGATATCACCATATATAGGAACAGCACGTCCCCCTCCCGCGGTATGGACAACAAAGGTGCTCGCTGCAGATATTGTTTCAAGTTCTTGAATGCTTCTTCACATTCGGGGGGTTCATTCTGTTTTTCTTCCTCTCCTTATCACTTGAAAAAAGGCTGGACACTTATCTGTCGCTTTGGATATGAATCGACTTAATACTGCCAATTTTCCCATAAGGCTTTGTACCTCCTTCAGGTTACGAGGGGATCTCATCTGCACGACTATTTAGATCTTCTCAGGATTCGCCTCAATCCCCCGATGGCTCACTATGAATCCAAGGAATTTTCTCGATTCAACCCCAAAGGCACACTTCTCCGAGTTAAACTTCATCTTGTGCTTCCTCAAAAGCCCAAATGTCTCCTCGAGGTGCTTCATATATTCATTCGGTTTGTTCGATTTGGTTATCATGTTGTCTACATACATCTCCATTGTTCTTTCGATCAACGGCTTAAAGATTTTGTTCACCAACCTCTGGTATATGGCACCCGCATTTTAAAGACCAAATAACATTACCCTGTAACATAACAAACCCTGGTTAATGATAAATGTCGTGCTCTCCTCATCCTGCTCAAACATTGAGATTTGGTTGTATCCCGAGAATGCATCTATGAAGTTAAGCAGACCATGCCCGACTGTCGAGTCAACCAGTAGGTCAATCTTGGGTAGGAAAAAACTGTATTTCGGGCACGCCTTGTTGAGATCAGTGAAATCCACACACATCCTCCATTTGCCATTAGCCTTATTTACTAGAACCACATTCGATATCCATTCAGAGTAGTTGACTTCCCAAATGAACCATGTCTTCAAGAGCTTCTCTACCTTGCCATTTATAGCTTCGTACCTCTCCTNCTTTTTATGGTCTGCTCGTTTTCGCTTGGTCGAGCAGATCCTGGCACGCTTGGCTTCTAGTCTCACCATTGAATAGGCTTTGAGACTTTGGAGTCATTGCGTGACTTAGAAAATTTTTTATTTGTGTAAAATCTTCACATCCATGACAATTGAATGAAATTCCTCCAAACTTCATTGATTATTGAACTTGACTTACATGAAATTGACTAAATATAAAAAATAAATAACAGCAGGAATGAACAGAAATAACTCTTAAGCATAATTGGGTCTTACTGGAAGTATTTCTTGAGATGGGCTGGATTCCACGGTCGTTTCACCTCGTGGCCATCCGTGCAAACGAGCTTATAGGCTCCGGGTCCAGCCACATGTTTAACTCTATATGACCCTTCCTAGTTAGGATCGAGTATCCTTTGTGTCGAGTTTTTTATGTTCTGATTCACCCTCCTAAGCACCCAATCGCCGACCCTGAACTGTCGTATACACACTTTCTGGTTGTAATAACGATCAACCCTCTGCTAGTAGGCGGCTGATCGTTTCGATGCTTGCTCCCTTTTCTCAGTCAGCAGATTCAGATTTAAGTATATCTGGTCAGTATTTTCATGCTCATTGAAGTGATCTGTACGGTGTGTGGCTGCCCCTATTTCCATGGGCACAACAACTTCATGTCCAAAGGCCAAAGCAAATAGAGTTTCGCCGGTTGTTGTTTTATGGGCTATCATGTATGCTCATAACACCCTTAGTAGCTCATCAACCCATGCTCCCTTCTTTGCTTCTAACCTGGTTTTCAAAAGCCTCTTGATAACCTTGTTAGCTACTTTTACTTATCCGTTAGACTGAGGGTGAGCAGACAAGCAGAACTTCAGCTCTATTATGAGGTTCTAGCAAAATTCTCTGAAGTTATGATTGTCAAACTGCTTGTCATTGTCTGCTATAAGGGCATAAGGGATCTCATATCGACAGACCAGGTTTCTTCATACGAAATTAGTCATCTTTTTCTCTGTGATCCTGCTGAGGGCTCTACCTCGACCCACTTCATGAAATAATCTATTGCTACTATTGCATGCGTTGCTGCCCCCCGTCCCTTTGGCAACGGCCCAATCAGATCGATTCCCTATTGAGCAAATGACCATGACTAGGCCATCGAAGTAAGCTTCTCTGGTGGCTGGGTGGAGAAATTTGCAAAACTCTGGCAACTCATGCAACTCTTAGTTTTCTCCTTTGCGTCCTAGTGCATTGTCGGCCAGAAATACCCCTGCCTAAGAGCCTTGTGGACAAGAGATCTCACACCAGAATGGTTTCTACAAACCCCTTCATGTACTTCCCTCAGTACGTAATTCGCGTCGTCCTCGTGAAAATATCGAAGGAACGATATAGTGTACCCTCGCTGATATAACACCCCATCAATTATTGTGTACCTCGACGCTTGACCTCTGATCTTCTGAGCTCATAACTTATCTTATGGTAATACCCCATTCCGGATGTACGAGATTATTGGGTCCATCCACGAGCATTTCTGTTCTATTCGTAGCACCTCCATATTCTGCTCGATGCTGGGCCGAGACTTCACCTCCAAAGGGACCGACTTGGGCATTTTTTGTTCTACTACAGCTGCCATTCTGGCCAAGATGTTTGCTCGATAATTCTCCTCCCTTGGGATTTGTATTACGTCCACTGACTTAAACTTCCAAATCATCTGTTTGACTTTCTTTAAGTACTGTTCCATATTCCCATCTCTCGGCTGAAATCTTTCACTAACATGGTTGGCAACCAGTTAAGAATCGGTTCGAACTTTCACTATATCCGCTTTCACTACCTTGGCCAATTCCAACCCCGCTATTAAAGTTCCATATTCTGCCTGGTTATTTCTGGCCGTGAACTCCAATCTTGCAGTATAAGAGATCTCATCCCCTTTCTGGCCATCCAAAATATTTCCTACTCTGACACTCTGCTCCCCTGAGGATCCATCCACCAACACCCGCCAGGCCCAATCCTCGTCGTTGACTGTAGCAATACTCGGCTGGTCAAAACTTACTTCGGGCTCTGTGAACTCTGCCAAGAAGTCTGCTATTGCTAGAGCTTTTATTGCTGCTTGGGGTTTATAATTTATATCGAACTCTCTCAGCTCTATGGCTCATTTCACTAGCCGACCATAAGCATCCAGCTTGTGCAGAGTCTGCCGCAGCGGTTGGTTTGTTATTACTGAGACGGGGAATGCTTGAAAGTATGGTCTCAGCTTTCGAGTAGCAACCACAAGAGCAAGTGCCCATTTCTCCAACGGTGGGTATATGGTCTCGGCATCAAGCAGGGCCTTGCTTGTGTAGTATATTGGATATTGAATCCCGTCTTCGTCTCTCACTAAAATCGAGCTCGTAGCATGATCTGATATCACCATATATAGGAACAGCACGTCCCCCTCCCGCGGTATGGACAACAAAGGTGCTCGCTGCAGATATTGTTTCAAGTTCTTGAATGCTTCTTCACATTCGGGGGGTTCATTCTGTTTTTCTTCCTCTCCTTATCACTTGAAAAAAGGCTGGACACTTATCTGTCGCTTTGGATATGAATCGACTTAATACTGCCAATTTTCCCATAAGGCTTTGTACCTCCTTCAGGTTACGAGGGGATCTCATCTGCACGACTATTTAGATCTTCTCAGGATTCGCCTCAATCCCCCGATGGCTCACTATGAATCCAAGGAATTTTCTCGATTCAACCCCAAAGGCACACTTCTCCGAGTTAAACTTCATCTTGTGCTTCCTCAAAAGCCCAAATGTCTCCTCGAGGTGCTTCATATATTCATTCGGTTTGTTCGATTTGGTTATCATGTTGTCTACATACATCTCCATTGTTCTTTCGATCAACGGCTTAAAGATTTTGTTCACCAACCTCTGGTATATGGCACCCGCATTTTAAAGACCAAATAACATTACCCTGTAACATAACAAACCCTGGTTAATGATAAATGTCGTGCTCTCCTCATCCTGCTCAAACATTGAGATTTGGTTGTATCCCGAGAATGCATCTATGAAGTTAAGCAGACCATGCCCGACTGTCGAGTCAACCAGTAGGTCAATCTTGGGTAGGAAAAAACTGTATTTCGGGCACGCCTTGTTGAGATCAGTGAAATCCACACACATCCTCCATTTGCCATTAGCCTTATTTACTAGAACCACATTCGATATCCATTCAGAGTAGTTGACTTCCCAAATGAACCATGTCTTCAAGAGCTTCTCTACCTTGCCATTTATAGCTTCGTACCTCTCCTGGTTGAAGCTCTTTTTTTTTTTGCCTTACCGGTCGAGCACCCTTCTTTATTGCCAACTTGTGGCAGGCCACCTCAGGGTCGATTCCCAGCATGTCTTCATGCGTCCAAGCGAACACATCTGCGTGAGCCCACAGATAATGCACCAGCTCTTGCTTCAGTTCTTCTTTAAGCCTTGACTTAATTCGGATTGTTCTTCCTGAATCACTTTGTTCCAAGTTTACCATTCCCAGCTCCTCAACCAGCTCTTGTCTACCATCTTTGACTTCCACTCGAGTATCAAGCGATGTGATCTGCATTGCCTTCCTTATTGCTGTGGAGTAACAGCTCCGGGCAAGTCTCTGGTCTCCTCGTACCATCTCCACTACTTCATTGATCTAGTACTTGAGAGCTAAGTAATGTTTAGAGAGCATTGCCTTGCTCATCCTCAGAAATGAGCAGCCTAAAATCATCTGGTAATGACTCTCTTCATCGACAACCACAAAATCTAGGATCATAGTCTTTTCTATCAGAGAGCTGCCTATCGTGACGGGCAGCTCGACTACGCCTAGAGGGACTAGCTTTCCTCCACCAAACCCCTTTCAGAAGGTATTGGTGTGCTCTAACTTCAGGTCTGCTATTCCCATCTCCTTCAGAGTTGACTTGAACAGGACATCGACTAAGCTTCCCGTATCTACCAAGATCCGATTAAACTTCTTGCTGGTAGCGGTGGCTTTAATGACTAAGGCATCTTCATGTGGATATAAAATTTCCTCTTCATGCTCATCCGTTCACATGATCGACACTTGCTTAATTTGTGCTCGCTTGGCTACTGGGGTATTGAAGAATACTTCTTTGCTAGTCATGGAATACCTAGCGTAGTTCTTCCTCGATCTGTTGGAGTCTCCCGCCAATGTTGGGCCTCCAGCAATTACCTTTACCATCAGCTGCTCATGGCTCATGTTTCTATTACTCTGCTCCTCTTCGCATGACGAACCCACCATCGGAATAGTCTTATCTACGAACTCATTCAGGTAACGCTTTCTCATCAAATCTTTAACCTGAGTCTTGAGATCCCTGCATTCAGTCGTGGTATGACCGTGGGTGCCATGGAACTTGTAAAACCGTCTCTTATCTCTCCTGCTGGGCAGCTTTGCTATTGGGATAGGGGGTACAGTAATCCCCGGTCCTTTATGGCCTCATACACCTCGTTCAGGGGTACCTTCAAGGACA
Source organism: Citrus medica (assembly GCA_002013955.2). NCBI lineage: Eukaryota > Viridiplantae > Streptophyta > Magnoliopsida > Sapindales > Rutaceae > Citrus > Citrus medica. Next base: position 11,994 of record MKYO02013555.1, read on the forward strand.
TATACCGATCATAGCTTTAGTTCTAGCCGATCATGTGCACTACCCTATCCCTGTAGGTACCGTTCTGAGCTAGAGGGGGCATCGATACCTCTGGTCTGCTCGCTCTACCACCGTGTGGGTGGTGAGCCATCGTGGAGTGTTGATAAGGATGACTGTATGTCTGATCATGCCTTCTTCAAGAATCTCTGACTGGTGAGCGAGGAGGCTGCATCCTACTACGCTGATATTGGGGTGGCCTCTGATGAGGTTGGTAAGAGGTGACCCGGCCTCCTGCACCGCCACTTGGGGTATGGTGGTCCTTCCGCTTAATTGGTCCATTTCCTAGTATGGCTTTCTTCTCTTTTCTCCTCAACCTTTCCAACTGGTCTGTCTTGATCCTTGCTGCCTTTTCCTCCTCGATTTCTATGTCCCCCTTAGTTTGCTCGTCAGCGGCAGAATATGACTGAATGGCTGGACTCCTCAAGTTGTACCACATGCATCTTATCCTTACTCATTCTTTTAGTCCCTTCAATGCTTGGGGATGGTTGAAGGCTCTCAGATCGAGGACAGCGCGATAAAACCTTTTAATAAACTCCCAAAGGGTTTTATCATCGCATTGCTTCATGCTTGTCAGCTCCATCATATCATCTTCAGGTGTCATTACCCCTCGAAACTGCTCTGTAAATTCCTGACACATCTGCTCGAATGACTTGATGCTCCCTCGAGGAAGCTTTTGGTACCACTCACGTGCTCGTCCCTCTAGAGACAGTGGGAACACTCTACACCTTTGAGCTTGAGATAATACATGCACCCCAGTTATATCATTGAAACGCTCTATGTGCACCAATGGATTGGTTCTCCCTGAGTGCTTGAGGTCTGGGAAGTGGAAATCCCTCGGGATGATTGTACTCATGATTTCTGTCGAGAGGAGGGATTCACCGTCAAGCATTATCCTCCAACCGGGGTGCTCTGCTCCGTCTCTGCATGTAATCTATTATCTGTGCTAGTCTATACACTTCTTTATCTAGCTGCATGGCACGACCAGGGTCACGTGCCGCAACCTGATCTCGTTCTTGTTCGATGTCATGCAGGTATTGCCAGAGTTCCCTTTCCTCTGCATTTACAACTTTGTCATCGTTGTCAAAGACCTGCCTCCCCGGGGATTGATCTCCTACTCCATGACTTTCTCCCCGTAGAGATTGGTTACCCACTTCACCACCAGATCTCCTAGTGGTCCGACCTCTCATCGTGTTACCGTTGTTCCTTCTGTCAACGTTCCCTGATGCCATTCCACCACTTCTCATCCCCTTCTCTTGAATTTCCCTTCACTCATTTCTCAACTCGTGTAAAATGGTTGTCAGAGTCTCCATCCGTTCCATCCGCTCATACATTGCTTTTTCTTGTGCTTCATTAGCTATCTCTCTCAGTGTCACAGACTCGTTAAGCCTCAAATCACCTCTTTGGGCACTACCCCCGCCTATGTCCATTGTCTCCTCACTCTTTTCCTTCTTCTCATCTCTATTAACAGAAGCTTTTTATTCAGCTCCCCACAGACGGCGCCAAAATGTTGATGCGAGATTCTAGTGTCTGCTCGTCCACGACCAGGATCTCTCCTCAACTCCTGAACTCATGACCAACCGAGGATACTTATCGTAACCCTTCTAACCGAGCAGAGCAATGCCTCGTATGACTTCTACTTAGCAGACTCTTGCGCACACAGAAATTGGTTAGAGCACGCCAAGAGTTTTTCTGGCGTAAACCCTTTGATGCTCAAGTCATAAATTTAGGTTTACTTTTTTAAGAAACTCGGCCACCGATCTCCTGGCTCTTTAATGGTCTCTTAGGCAATAAAACACCTCTGAGTTTTTCTCTCATTTCTGAGTAAAATATTTTTTTCCTGGTTTTAATGTAAAAGTGTCTAATCCTTTTATTTTCGTTGATTACCTTTTTATAGCCTTCCTACGAATCCGGCCCCCCAAGATCCACGTCCATCACTTCCCCCAGCTCACGGAAGTGGATGCTTATTGTCGTAGTTGCGGCTGGGTGAGTTTCGTGCCTAGATTCTCAGATAGAAGTGCATGTCTCGTTAACCGCTATACGTTTGCCGACCTCGATCCCCAGCAGGAAAGGCTCTCAGCTCCTAACAGGAACCCTGCTCGAACTATGGTCCAGAAGAGGATGTCCTCGAGATCGAGCAGACAATTCCTGCTCTTGGATATCTACTACCAGACTTCACCTATCTGCTCACTTATAAGGAGACCGGCTCCTCGTTCAGGGTATGGCTGGTCCACGAGAAATGCACCCTCAAACAGGTTTTGCAGGGTTTCATGTTATTATTAAGTTTTGTTAAATTTATTGATTCATTTAATTTCCATATAAAACAATGTTATTTAAGATTTGTATGGTTATTGTCATTAATTGTTATTTCTTAGAAACACTAGAATAAAGATTAAGTTAGTTTGTAATAAATTTTTGGCGGTAATGATAAATTGGAGAGTAACAGGTTGTTTTGGGGTTGTTAGGATGCAAATTCATCATAGACTGATGCTGGAATGGTTGAATGCATGTTGATCCACCACTAAGATATGTATCTTTGCTTATAGTTTATAAAATTTTTGGCTTTTGAAAATTTATAGTTATTGAACTTTGGTTCATAGTTCCATTTGAAATATTTTGAATCTCTGTTGCTTTGATCAGTGTAATGCAAGTATATTTTTCAATCTTTGTTACTGTTGCTAAATCTTCCATTTTGTTTTGGACATTCAGGATGACACAACTAGAGTTAATGATAAATACGAAGCATAATTTAGGTTTGCTTGAATTTGATTGTACCGTTTAAAAAATGGATCAGAACTCTCTTCTGATATGATCTCCTCCTGAGTAAAAATACATGTGGGTGATTGATAGTTAATAAATAAAGAAAGCAAAGAAGTTAAATCATATTCATACATTATCACTTAAAGATAGATGACACAAGATCTTTAAAAGCTCATGAGAGCTCATATTAGGAGATGATCTTTATCCTTAAAAAATAGAGGATACTGCATTAAAGATTATGAGTCCCTCAGGCTAAAAAATTCTATTAAACATTACAAACTCGGAGAACAAAGTTAAAGTTGTGCTAGATTCAAAATTTGGGCTAAAGTGTTTAGTTGCAACACATCAGTCTTTGAGTGCCACATTTGCACTTTAAGTTGTACTAGTGTTTATCCCTTAGCTTAAAGATGCTCCCTTTACTGTAGGCATCATTGACTACTTTGCGACAATTGCAAGGTACGCATGAATTTGTCTTTTGTGATCCAATGGTTGGATCTAACGCAAGAATTGTAAAAGTACATCCAATGGCAATGATGTTTGACTTTGTTATTAACATTGTAATTTCTCTTGTTTCCTAAAAAGTCGAAAAAAAAATATAATTATTATTATTTCACTCTCTCATCCCCAATAATAATCACCCTCCACTCCCCTTCTTAGGCAACCACATTGAGTAATCTTTAGATTCTCATTTTCTTTCTTCCGTCTTAATTGTTTATTTTATTTTATTTTTTTAGAAACATTTTTGTTTATTGGCCAAGTTGTTAAATTATATGAATAAGAAAAATGTAGTGAGTTATGAGAAAATTTTTATAATTCATATTAGGCAATTATAATATATCATTCAGGGTCCATCCATGAGAGCCACAACCCCTTAAATATAAAATAAAGTTTATAATTACTCCATAACTTTAGAAAGATGAACCCCTTGATTTATTCTATAGATATATTAATATTTCATAACTGCCTATTATTACAATCAATTCCCAAATCTACTTCTATAATTAATTATCCATAATATTAAAAAGGTACATAACATTAAGACTGAATAGAGAAATGACTGGAGTAGGGAGAGGAGGATGGAACTTCTTCTTCTGTGTGAAGGAAAAACAACTTGAAGCTAGCATCATGTGCCTACGCTTTAAACTTTAAATCACCCTAAGTGGAGGATCATTCGTCTTTCACTCTATTGCTATTACTCGTAGGAAGCACAATAACAAATGTTGTTTCCTTTATTTTTATTTCTTTGGTTTTATAATGAGAACAAAATAGAAATAAGTATCGGCAGAACTATTATTCCTTATCATTTCATGTATATTTGGTAAAATTTGTAAAGACTTATAATGAGTTTAACAATGATATAATTTATATGAGATTTCTAATAGCTTTGCTAATTTGATTTTTATGAACTAAAATGAAAACTGAAAAGAGTGTTTTAATTGGTCAAAACCTAAAAGATTT
>MKYO02013566.1:0-18803 GCA_002013955.2 Citrus medica
AAAATATTAAATTTCAATAAAAAAAAGAGTAGGAATATAGAACCAAAAAGTGGTGGAAAAATAAATCGAAATAATTTATCAAAAATTAGATAAAAGTTTAACATATTGTAGAGATATGAAAATAAACTTGAAATATCCACTTAAAAATCTAGAAATTAATGAGAAGAGTACAAATATAGAGCCAAAAACTAATAGGTAAATGAGTCGAAATAACTTACCAAAATTTAGATAAATCGTCACGAAAAATAGGGATTTGAAAAGTAAACTTGAAACATTCAGTATATAATGTATTGGAATGTGACAAAATAAGTAGAAATATGATCATTTTATGACATATCTATGGTTTTTTTTAATTTTTTGTAATATTTGTAAATTTAAAATTATTGCAATCTTTTTCCTCATTTAATTACAATTTTATCCTTTTTCCCTATTTTTTCATAACTTTTTCACATTAAAAACAAATAAAAATGTAATTTTTATAATTTTAACCGGTTAAAAACCGGTTGTACCGGTTGCATGCATGGGCTGTATCTGCATGGTAGGATGGCTCACTCAACAACTGCAATGCATGTTTGACTTTTGAACAAATTCCTCGTTGCATTGACTTCAGAGCAAAAGCCATGCAGTAGTGTGGAAAATAAAATGGGGTTGTTTCGACACTCCTTCTCCATTAAGTTCAAGCAAAGAAAATAAAAAGGAAAAGACAGAACGTGAGAACTGAACTGGACAAGTAAAAATAAAGAATTAAAAAAAAAATGGAGGAGAGAGAACACACTGACATATAGAGAGAAACCTTCCACTTATAGAAGCCACCACTCATAGATTCTCGAGAGACTAAAACTGTTCCCTCCTTCTCTCTCTACAGAAAGAGTTTTCTGAAATTAAAAGGTGAAAAGCAAAACATATTACTCTGCTTTTGACTCTCTCTCTCCCTCTCTCCCTCTCTCTCTCTCTCTCTTTCAATCGTTTATTTTTCCTGTGATTTTGTTTTAACATGATATGTTTAATTACTTGGTTTTTATGGGGTTTGAAGGAAGATAACGAAAGTGAAGAAAGTGAGTTTATTGAGAAGAAATGGATGGCATAATGAATGAAGATGTGGATTTGGTATTGAAACAGAGTTCGTCATTTTCTTCAGTGTTATTAAGTGTTTGTGCTTTCTAGGTAATTTGTTTTGTGAGGAAGTTCAGGTTTTGGTCTGCAGGAAAGCGTAGCGATGCAGGAGGTTTTTGAGACTTTGAAGTGCAATCAAGAGGGCCTTTCGACGGAGGCTGCGGAGCAGAGACTTTCCATATTTGGCTCCAACAAGCTTGAGGAGAAAAGGGTAGTTTTGCTTTTAGCATTTTTTTTCATCCTTGTTAGCTTCTTATGGGAAAGTTCTATTAATAAAAAAAGATACCTTTTTAATTATTGTAAGACATTTTGCTTTTGTTTATTGTATTTTTATTTTATTTTACTTTTTATTTATTCATTTTTTGGCAGGAAAGTAAAATTTTGAAGTTTTTGGGATTTATGTGGAACCCTCTTTCATGGGTCATGGAAGCTGCGGCTATCATGGCAATTGTACTTGCAAATGGAGGAGTGAGTATTGAGTACTGTTTTTCAAATTATATTTTTAAATTTTGTTTTAGAAAAAAAATGGTGTTTTCCATTTGATGTTTTTGGAAATGAAAATATGTTTATTAGCTCATTTTGTAAGCAATATCTTACTGTTGGGAATTTCATTGTTGCAGGGTAAACCTCCTGAATGGCAAGATTTTATTGGGATAACAACCCTGCTTCTTATCAACTCAACAGTTTGTTTCATTCAGGAGAACAATGCAGGTGCTGCCAGCGCAGCTCTCATGGCTCGTCTTGCTCCTAAATCAAAGGTACTGACTATACTCGAATAGCTGTCAGGTTAAGATTATCGGTGAGTTAGTGCATATGCACATCTAATAAGTTTATTATTAAGTTCATATCAACTTAACTCAATGAGAATTGAAATAAAATATTGTTATGTCATATTAATTTGTAAAATAATACTTTGTAAAGAGAGTTTGTGGCTCTAGGCTGTTGCATTCCTGTAATTGGAGATATTATTTCAGGTCCTTCGAGATGGAAATTGGAAGGAGGAAGATGCAGCCAATCTTGTTCCTGGTGATGTCATTAGTGTTAAGCTTGGTGACATTATTCCTGCTGATGCTCGTCTCCTCGAAGGTGATCCATTGGCAATTGATCAGGTGAGCTTTTGCAAATTTTGTATGTTTGAATTGATTTGGAGAAGTTGGGCTGTTTAATTTAAGTTCTTTCAATTTGTATGTTGCAGTCTGCTCTCACAGGTGAGTCTCTTACCGTAAGTAAGGGTCCTGGTGACTGTGTATATTCAGGCTCTACGTGCAAACAAGGAGAGATTCAAGCTGTGGTCATTGCCATTGGTGTTCACACCTTCCTTGGCAGAGCTGTACATCTTGTGGATACCACAAATCAAGTGGGTCACTTTCAAAAGGTAAGAAAATGTGAATTCACATTCCTTAAGACCTGTTTTTATGTCTAATCTCACATTATCATTCACTGAAACTTTTGCTCTTGGGCTTGTTTACAGATCTTGACTGCAGTTGGGGAATATTGTATATGTTCAATTGCACTGGGGTTAATAGCAGAGATCATTGTGATGTTCGCGATCCAACATAGGGAATACCGCACAGGACTTGATAATCTACTTGTGCTTCTTATTGGAGGAATTCCTATCGCCATGCCTACTGTTTTATCAGTGACAATGGCGATTGGTTCCCAACGATTGTCTTTGCAGGTAGGTCTTAGTTGTTATTTATAATGATGTTACGTCAAGTGGTCATTAGTTGATGATTGCAAGCATTTATGGGCTAATTACTGCAGGGAGTTATCACAAAGAGAATGAGTGCAATAGTCGATATGGCAGGCATGGATGTGCTTTGCTGTGACAAAACTGGAACTCTAACTTTGAACAAATTAACAGTTGACAAGAATCTAATTGAGGTTGGTATAAATTTTGCTCACTTTTAGAATTGCAATGTGCATTTCAACATTTGGCCTGGCTTATTGTTCAGATCTTCGCTAGAGGAGTGGATGTAGACACTGTTGTTCTGATGGCAGCTCGAGCCTCCCAAGTGGAAAACCTGGATGTAATAGATGCTGCTATAGTAGGAACGTTGGCTGATCCAATGGAGGTATATATATATGAATTCTAGAATTTCATGTACGTATTTTAATATAGTTAAGCTTAACTGCTGTGGAAATTTTGTATTCTCCAGGACAACTTGGAGAACATTTTCTTATTTTTTCGTCTTATCATTTCGTTGACATTGATTTCTTTGCTTTTGACCATAAACAAGGCAAGGGCTGATATCCAAGAAGTTCACTTCCTTCCATTTGACCCCACAGATAAGCGAACAGCTCTGACATACATCGACAGCGAAGGGAAAATGCATAGGGTCACCAAAGGTGCTCCAGAGCAGGTATGATTGTCAAAAGCTAAGAGTATGTTCTAGACTCTGAAATGCCATTTGATGTAATTTATGGTTTTATTTTGACTTTCAGATTTTAAGCCTTGTACACAACAAATCAGAGATAGGACGCAGAGTTGATGCCGTGATTAATAAGTTTGCAGAACGAGGATTACGATCTCTTGCAGTGGCATATCAGGTATTTGAATTACCTATGTCATTGTTCGAGGTCCTATCTTCACATCACTATAGCGATGCATTACTTCAATTGCAATTTGTATTAACAAAGTCTATAATTATTAATTTGGTTTCAGGAAGTTCCTGAAGGATCAAAAGAGAGCTCAGGAAGCCCATGGCAATTTATTGGACTCATTCCTTTGTTTGATCCTCCTATACATGATAGTGCAGAAACAATAAGAAGGGCACTGAGTCTAGGGTTGAGCGTGAAAATGATCACAGGTGCTTCTCCCATTATTGTATTATGTCTTCCTAATTTGCAATCTTAATATTTAGTCTTTGTTCAGGCACCAGTTATATCTAGAGAAATTTTGTTGCTTCTGGTTTTGTTTAATCCTCTGAAAAAATGCTTAAATGTTAGTTTTCTTTTGCATTGCTGGTGGAGTTTAAATACTCTTATGGTATTACCTTTTCAAAATGTTTTAATTGGCGTTTTCTTTATATTAAGATAGGTATTCCATCTGTTTGACTTTTCATCTTTGTCAGGTGATCAACTTGCAATAGCGAAAGAAACAGGACGTCGTCTTGGAATGGGAACCAACATGTATCCTTCATCAGCCTTATTGGGGCAGGACAGGGATGAGTCGATAGTTGCTTTACCAGTTGACGAGTTGATTGCAAAAGCTGATGGGTTTGCTGGTGTTTTCCCTGGTAAAAAGCTTGATCTCCTAATTTGCATTAATTAGTCGTCCACGTACTGAAGTCAGTGTCGTATAGCTTTTACTGAACTTGATGTATGCATAACTACATCCTACAACCTTTTCGTTATATTTTAATCGTAGCATATTTCTTTTTTTAACCCTTGCTTACACGGCTGTCCTTATTTCCTTTATAGAGCACAAATATGAGATTGTGAAGCGTTTGCAAGCTAGGAAACATATATGTGGAATGATTGGTAACGGTATCAATGATGCTCCCGCTCTAAAGAAAGCAGACATTGGCATAGCTGTTGCTGATGCAATTGATGCAGCTCGTAGTGCTGCCGACATTGTCCTGACAGAACCTGGCCTTAATGTTATCATTACTGCTGTTCTAAATAGTCGAGCAATATTCCAGAGGATGAAAAATTACACGGTGAGGGTTGGTTCTGATTCTAAGGAAAAGGTGTTCTATAGTTGATAGTGTACTGAAGGATGGGCTTTGTGTGAGGCAACTGAATTCCTGAACCTATCTAATTCCATCTATTCCACATTCCTTAACCTACAAACAAACTAATAATTTTAAAGCTTACATTTTACACGGCTTTAGAGCCTGGTGGTGAAGAAAGCACTGAGATTGAAATAACGTGTCATTGCTCAGTTAATTACTTTTAGAGCCTGAGGTAAAATAGTAATAAATAATATAATAAACCAGGATGTTGGCGGTGGCGCCGTTCATGAAAACTTGATTTTTGTGGGCATTGGTAACTTCTTCACAGTGCTTCAGACTTTTGCAAAATTGAAACAAGACACGAGCATTGTTTACTTGAATTACTGGATTCCTTCTTGCTCTATCCCGACTTTTTGATGCTTAATTAATTTCTTTCTTGTCGCAGATATATGCAGTCTCCGGTACCATCCATATTGGAGTAAGTTGTTTGCTGCTTGTTTCAAATACCATGTAGGAGAGTATTGTGTAATTTATTTGGTAATTGCAACTTTAATCTTCCATAGTAATTATTGCCCTGCTGATGAATATGAAAGAGTCTTCACAAAAGTAGCTTGAATATCTCAGCTTGACGACCTAGCTGTTTCTCTTGGTGACAGTTTGCTTTCAGGCTGTTAGCTCTCATCTGGCAGTTTAACTTTCCACCCTTCATGGTGCTGATAATTGCTATTCTTAATGATGGTGTGTATTTCCTTGACTCAGCATGTATATCGTAACTGTTTGTATTCCTTTTCATCCAGGTGTATTGATTTCAAATAAGAAATATACTTGTCTATTGATATTTACCCGGTACATTGATTGCCAGGTGCTATTATTATTACAATATCAAAAGATAGAGTCAGACCATCTCCTCATCCAGAAAGGTGGAATTTGACCGAGATTTTTGTAACTGGAAGCATTCTTGGTGGTTACTTGGCAATGATGACTGTGATTTTCTTTTGGACAGCATACAAGACAGACTTCTTTCCAGTAATGTGATTTATCTTTTGTGTTATCATGTCACCCAATTCGGGTGTTATGTATGCCCGTTTTCCTTGATTTAATAATATAGAGAATAAAATATGCCTTTACATTGTCTTCAATAAGTTGGACTGAAACTTAGTATGCAACATTCAGCGTACATTTGGCGTTTCAAGTCTTAACGAAAAAGATGTGGATGACTGGAGAAAACTTGCCTCGGCAGTATACCTGCAAGTGAGTTCCATTAGTCAGGCCAACGTATTCGTGACACGTGCAAGGAGTTGGTCTTACGTCGAGTGTCCTGTCCTGTTTCTTGCTCTGGCTTTCTTTGTTGCTCAGCTGGTGAGTGATATATGCTGTTTCCTTTTGGCCTTTTCGACATATAGGGGATGAGTTGATCCTTTTTAATTCTGTGAGCAGATTGCTACACTGATTGCCGTCTATGCAACCTGGAGCTTTGCTACAATTGAAGGAATAGGATGGGGTTGGGCTGGTGTGATTTGGCTATATAATATCATCTTCTACATTCCACTTGATTTTATAAAGTTCTTCATCCGATATGTGCTTAGCAGGAAATTTTGGGATCTTGTCACTGAACAAAGGGTATTGATGGCTTGAGTTCAACACATTTTATTCAAGTACTGGAGCTTAATTTCTTGCTCACTCTCGATACTGTAATTGCTATTTTGCAGATTGCCTTCATAACTAAAAGAGATTTCAGAAAGGAAGAACGTGAGCGCCGATGGGCACAGGAGCAGAGAGCCCCCGATGGGTTGCCACAGTGTGACACCAGTATGTTCAGTGCACAAAGCAGTTACGGGGAACTTAGCCGGATAGCTGAAGAAGCAAAAAGAAGAGCTGAGATTGCTAGGTAAACATATAAATATATCGCCAACAAACTACATTACTTACTTAATTTCTACTCTTAAAAGCCGAAATTTATTGCTTGAAGCATACACTCTTATGCATTCACTATTTTGATTTTTTGCAGATTGAGAGAACTGCATACACTGAAAGGGCACGTTGAATCACTTATTAGGCTTAAAGGACTGGATATCAACCCAATTCCGCAATCCTACTCCGTCTGATACAGATCACACGTGACACATTCGTGGACATGGAACATATGCTGAGATTGCAGATATAAGTACCTTTGTCCACAAGGAATTTTGCAATTCATCGTAAAAGAGTTATAGTTGCATTTCTGATGTATATATTTGCCTATCTGGGTTGTGTTTTTTCAGTTTTACATTCTGTGTTGCATTTCTGANACCAACAACTACATTACTTACTTAATTTCTACTCTTAAAAGCCGAAATTTATTGCTTGAAGCATACACTCTTATGCATTCACTATTTTTATTTTTTGCAGATTGAGAGAACTGCATACACTGAAAGGGCATGTTGAATCACTTATTAGGCTTAAAGGACTGGATATCAACCCAATTCCGCAATCCTACTCCGTCTGATACAGATCACACGTGACACATTCGTGGACATGGAACATATGCTGAGATTGCAGATATAAGTACCTTTGTCCACAAGGAATTTTGCAATTCATCGTAAAAGAGTTATAGTTGCATTTCTGATGTATATATTTGCCTATCTGGGTTGTGTTTTTTCAGTTTTACATTCTGTGTTGCATTTCTGATGTACATATTTACCAATCTGGGTTGTGTTTTTTCAGTTTTACATTCTGTGTTTGAAGAAATAGTATGATGGGTTTAAGTACTATACGGCCAATACTTGTGATACAAACCATTATAAGAGTAATATATTTCTCTACCTGTTTATTAAAATTTTTAACCTTTTTTTCAATGTATATATCTTCGAAAAACTGGGGAGGTGGTGGATAAAATTCAGATTGAATTTTATGTCTCATATCTTCTCATAATTGGAATTTGATTGATCTTTAAAGAAAGATACTTGAAAACTACTAGCGAAAGCTTCTTAACTTCTTTGTTTCATTTCTTTTTGACAATTTGAAAAATGCAACCTGCTATTTTTAGAAGTAATCAAAAAGCCATAATAGAATTTGGAGGAAATTTGTGGTGCAACCGTGGTATCGTGTCACAGTTGCATCCAGTCGTTGGATGTCAGTGGGCTCCACCAATCCAAGTGTATCTAACGATTGGATACAATTGTGGCATGGTATCACAGTTGCACCGTAGCCTGATCCTAGAATTTGCTTGCGTTTGTCTGATTTCTTGAAAATTAAGTTTAAACTTCATACTTTTGTGCGACTCACAGTAAGTTTTACCGATTAATTAACCATCATCCGCAGTTCCACATCAAATAAATATTTTTTATCCCCGTGGTGGCCCATTTCTCAAAAACTGGTGAGAGTTACAAAATTCTAATCTCCAAAAGAAAAGAAATGAAGGTGAAGTTGAGAGGCATTTGATTTGCAACGAAAGATCATTAATATAATGTCAGTCTTTATCGTTTGGGTAAATTTCCCTTTAGTCTATGGAGTTAGGCATTAATTCTTAGATCAGTATTTATGATTCGAAATATCTCTATCGATACTTTTATTAGTGCTTAAAATTTTACTTTTTGGGCTAAAGAGTTATTTGTTTAATTAATCTAAATATTTTTAGATTATTTTTAAACATACGAGACCACCTGAGGATTAATGTCCGACTCTGAAGATCAAAAGTGAGTTTGACTCAAATATATGTTGTTTAAGAGGTGTGCATCTTGTGTTGAATTTTTTGAGGAAATTAAGGAAATGTTGCGTTAGCGGATACTGGAAGCTGGTAACATAAGAAAGCCAATGAACTTTGCAAATTATTAGTCGTCAAAATACGAATTTTTAGAACAAAATGGAAATATTTGGTAAATATAACTTTTAAATAACAATTTTAATAAAAAAATAATATGAATTTTGTATAAAAACACCCATAGAGTAAAATCGACTCAACTTCAAAATTACAATTACAAGTGTTTTCAGAGCTGTGGCTTATGGAAAAGCTAAACCATGCTAGGTCTTGAATATGATGAGCTTTAGGTAAAATATAATAATTATATTTTCATCACACATATTACCTTAAATAAGTAGATTGTATACAAGATAAAATGTAATTATAATCTACTTATGATAATTATTCTTGGGAGTTGTCGTAAACATAATCACAATAGGTCAACCAATATATGTGACTCATTTAAGAATAAATTAACATAGTCGTCTGTCTGTCATGTTTTAAATTAATTTTGATTTTTTTTATTTAAATGTGTTAAGCAGGTCAACACAATGAGACATGTTGAACAAACACGTCATATTAATAAATGAGCCGCATTATGTGTGATGAATTTTTGTATTCTCGAAGGCAACTTGGAGAACATTTTCTTGTTTTGTTCGTCTTATCATTTCGTTGACATTGATTCCTTTGCTTTTGACCATAAACAAGGCAAGGGTTGATATCCAAGAAGCTCTCTTCCTTCCATTTGACCACACAGGTAAGCGACAGTGATGGTAAAATGCATAGGGTCACCAACTAATAGTATGATCGTCAACAACTAACAGTATGTTCTAGGATCCTGAAATGCCCTTTGATGTAATTTATGCTTTTATTTTGACTTTCAGATTTTAAACCTTGCATACAACAAATCAGAGATAGGACTCAGAGTCAATGCCGTGATTAATAAGTTTGCAGAACGGAGATTACGATCACTTGCAGTGGCATATCATCGTTGTAAGTCGTATCTTCACGTCACTGTAGCGGTGCATTACTTCAATTGGAATTTGCATTAACAAAGTCTATATTTATTAATTTGGTTTCAGGAAGGTCCTGAAGGATTAAAAGAGAGCTCAGGAAGCCCACGGCAATTTATTGGACTCATTCCTTTGTTTGATCCTCCTATACATGATAGTGCAAAAACAATAAGAATGGCACTGAGATACAGCAATTGGGGTGGAGATAAAGGTGAGTGAAACAGCACCACAAGATTTGTGTTTTTTATGGGAGATTTTGCTTTCACATGAATGTCAGGGAAGCAGCTTATTGTTACACCTTTCTATCTATGAAGCTGAGTACGTAATTACTGCATCAAGTATTTGTCATGCAATCTAGCTAAAGAGCTCATTGAAGGAGTTGGGTTTGCACAAGAAGAGCTTACAGAGATTTTCATTGATAACAATCAGCAATTATCTTAACTAAGAATCCTCTCTTCTATTATCCAAGTAAGCATATTGACTCTCGCAACCATTTCATATGGGAGTACGTTAAAAGGAGGAAATACAAGCAAATTATGTCAAATCACATGATCAAATTTCTGAAATGGGATTTCCTTGTTCCAGGATCCTTGATCTTTGCTTTGAATCATTAGGTTTAAACATTACTTCGGTAATCTTTAACGTTTTTTATTTGCAAAATTGGCAGCAACACACTCCGCTTTTGTTTTTTTTTTTTTTTCTATCAAAGAATCATACGAATAATTAATTCCTACAAGATACACTTTTGGTAGAAAAAGTTTTCCCAATTCCAACAAAATTTCCCCTTGCTTTTGGATTTCAAAATTGCTCGAATCGAATCATTTCGATTTCTATGTCTTTTTCCTACTTATTGATTGGTATTAACCTTAGATCCTTATTCTTGAGAAATGAATAAATACTTTATACTTGAGCTCCATCCTGTACTAGCAAGAAGATTTCTTCAGATCGAGAACTTATTAGGTGTTATAAAATAAGTTTAAGGGGAGTGTTGGATTATAAACTTGTTTTTTATCCAAATCCAAAAAACATAGTCTAGCTCGTCTCATAGAACTTTCCAAGTTATGCGAGCTTGGGTGATAGATAGGATTTGTGGTTGTAGGTTTAGCAGGTAAGATTAAATATCCATTATATTCCATAAAAGACAACCAGAGTAAATGATAGTTAGAGTTAATAAATTAGAAATATTAGGGGTTAAAATGCCACGCGAAACATGATTCTATTTAGTAATTAAATAAGCAATTTGGATGATTCACTTGAAACAGGATTATATTTAATAATTACATAAGCCTGATCAATCTAGCACTTTAATTCAATAATTCATTAAGACACTAGCAAATCTTAGTCTTTGAAAAATGGCATTACAATAACCATCCCCAAGCTTCTATTATCCGAACTTGCATCTGATCTTAAATGGGTTCCCACTAATTTTGATTTTTGTTTTAATTATTTAAGTTAAATTGTTAAATTCATCTTCCTAACTAATTTTGAATTTTTTTTTTCATAGGAGAATGGACATAAGCTATAGTAATTCAGTCTACACAATTAATGATTTCAGTGTTGAAGATGATGATGTAAATAGAGATGACCAATGGGCTGTGCGGCATGAGGCACGACACGGGCACTGTACGTGTCTGTATAGCATGGCACGACACGAGCACGTTTTAGTAGGGCACGTGCGTGCCGTGCCGGGCCTAGAATTTTAGGCACGCGTGCCTTAAAAGTACGGCACAATTAGAGATGTGCTAAAGCACGGCATGCAAAAAAGCACGTAATAAGCACGCTTTATTAGTGGGCTAAGTACGCGGCCTGTGAGCCATCAATAGCACGTGGGCCATAGTATATCAAAGTAAAATTTTTTAATGAAAAATAAATATAAAATATCATAAATTTGCAAATATCTTGCAATTAAATTTTTTAATGAAAAATAAATATAAAATATCATGAATTTGCAAATATCTTGCAATTAAATTTTTTAATATATTTTTTTAGCATAGGCTTTTAAAATTTAATTTAAGTCCTAGTTTAAATAAATATTCTAATTTTTTATGTTTATAATTTATTAAATGAATAAATAAATATCATGATTTTATAAATGATAAATAAAAAATTTTACGACATTAATATTTCATTTATGAAATCATAACTTAGTTAATAGTTAATGGAGATATGTTTCATTTGTGAATGAAATATTTTTCATATTTATGCACAAAAAAATAAAATTATGAAAAAAAAATATTTTTATGATAAATTAAAAATTACATTTTCATTCAATGGAGTTCAAGTGCAATTATAATTTTAGTAGTTCAAATAAAATTAGGTGTAATTATTATTTTAGGATTGTAATTTTATTTTTCATTAATCATTACTATGATCTATGAAATTATTATTATTATTATTATTAGGCTAGTGGGCTTTTTAAGGCACGCTGGACATGTGGGCTTAAAAGAAAAAAAAAAGATTGGTGGGTTTTTATGCCGGCCCACAGACCCGTGTGGACCTATGTTTGGTGGGCTGGAACGGCCCATTGGCCATCATTAGATGTAAATGACATAATCAAAATGGAAGATAAGATTGAAAAAAGTTTCAAATTAGCATAACAAAAGGGACCGCAACAAAGAAAACTAACTTTAGAAGTTTGGACATTGTTCTGTAAGATTTCATGAGATAAATATCCAGACAATAAACCAAGAGCATTTTGTAAAAAATGTAAACCAAGAGCATTTTGTAAAAAATGTGGCATTAAGTACGTTGTTGTGAGCAATATTATCATTATTGTGTTTTTTTTTTCATTAACTCTAAACGATGCTTCAAGTAATGATGTTTATGTTGCACTGTTAAAAAGTCAACTGAGATTAAAGAATACTTTGATGTGTGATGGGGATTTCTTTATATTTGATGTTATTCTCATATTATTATATTGATTGTTCAAAAAGGATTGAAAGAAATTGAACAAGAAATAAAAAAAGCCCATGAGAGTATAAAATATGTCAAAGGGTCACAAATTAGGAAAAGAAAATTTTTGGAGTGCGTTAAGTAAGTATCTCTAGATGACAAGAAAAGATTAAGACAAGATGTTCCTATAAGATAGAATTCAACTTTTCTTATGCTTGATAATGTTATGTATTACAAAAATGCTTGCTATCATTTACAATTATGTGATTCTAATTACAAGAGTTTTTTTTTTAAGAAGAGTAGAGGAAAATTGACAAATTCTTGTCTATATTTTATGAGATCATACGCATTCTTTCCAGGTCAAAATACCCCAGCTCAAGTTTGTATTTTCAAAGGTGTTTGCATCTAATGTTGTTTTAGATCCATTATTGCATAGTGAGGATGTATTTATGAAAACTATGGCATAGAAAATGATCGAAAAGTTTGAGAAGTATTGGTTTGATTTTTGTACCATTTGGTCGACAGTGGTCATTTGCATCCTCGATACAAGATGGCATTCATTAAATTTGCCTAAGACATTACTTATGATCAAAATTTAGAGGAGTTAGAACTTGTTCAGGATAAGTTTTTTTTCAGCTTTTAGTGAGTACAATTTTATCACACTATCTTTCTCCACCACATACACACTCACTCAAATGAGTGATGTCGGTTCAAGTGTGGGACATAATGACAATAGTTAAAATACACTTAACTAATGGACCATGGAACTATTTAAGGTACATTTACAATTTTCTTTTATGTTTATTGTAAAAATTATTATTTCCTTATTTGTACTTGTTTTGGATTTTGACTATTCTTATTTCTTAATTATTTTGTAGGAGTTTGATGATCTTGATAGCATGGATTATCATGCCTATGTTAGAAAATCTGAATTAGAGTCTTATTTAGATTAACCAAAAATGGATAGAAAGATTGATTTAAACATTCTAAGTTTTTTGACAGGAAACGGATTTCGTTAGCCTAACCTTTCTTACATGGCTCGTGATATCTTAAGCATTCCTATATCCCCTGTTGCATCTAAATCAGCTTTTAGTGTTGGCAATCAAGTTCTTGATCAGTTTTAACGTATATTGAAATCAAAGCTTGCCCAAGCAATTGTTATTGTAAGAGATTGGATATTTGGAGAGATTGTAAGACTTTCACATGAAACTAATTTATTTTTTCTTTTACAATATTATATTCAATTGTTTCTAATTAAAATTTATTTTTATAAAATTAGAGCATGTTTGGTACTTCTCATTATATGGTATTAAAACCCCTCAAAGTATTAAAGAATTATAATACCATGTTTTGTAATTTTTATGTATAGTATTGTAATGTAGTCAAATATCTAATTTATGCGGTCAAACCCACACAGACTAAATCTATAGGGGAACGGATTTATGCGGGCTTGTAAATTGCAATTATTTTGAGACAAGGTTCTCCCTATCGTTTGCGTCTCAGATGAAACAATCGCTATTGCAAAGGCATGGCAGGGAAAGAGGAAGAAGCTAAGATAAAAGCACTCAATATACTCAATATAAAAGCACCAATTCTTACAAATTCCTCAAATCCTCCATCGACAAAGCCTCCAAG
Source organism: Citrus medica (assembly GCA_002013955.2). Lineage (NCBI taxonomy): Eukaryota > Viridiplantae > Streptophyta > Magnoliopsida > Sapindales > Rutaceae > Citrus > Citrus medica. The sequence continues at coordinate 14,049 of MKYO02013566.1, forward strand.
AAACTGAAGACCATAAAAATTGAAAACCTAGCTAAAATCTCCACCAAAAAGTCCAAGACCAAAACGATAGACCATGTCAAGATTAGCCTCAAAGAATTTAGCCATGATTTGTCCTTGTTCAAGTTCAAATCTAAAACCATTGTCACCCTCATACTGTTCGAAGAGAAAGTTGTGGTGAAATTATCGTTCAAGCCCTGTGGGATTGTCATGAAGATGAGCCACCGTAGGCTACAAGGCGACATGTTAAAGTGAGAGTTCAACAGAAACTTACACTTTTGCCACATCATTTCGATCTGGGATGGATTGGCCGATGAAATTGCTTGGAATTCAGTAGTTGGGGCCTAGGGTATCATCAAATTTACGCACGTTAATAAAACAGAAGCAGAGAAGCATCAAACGCCACTCACCAACTTAAGTAAATTGGAATGTGCAAACGAAATGGAACCTGTGATTGATAACCAATCAATATTTTAGTGAAAAAAGAAATGAAGCAGTGATTTCAACGCTTGATAAATACGTTACCATTTTAGACTCTAAAATGCAGTCTTTATACCATCATCGTCCATGTTCTTGGATAAATAAAGCCTTTCTATTTATTGCTTTTTTAAAAAAAAAAATCTCCCCATCGTTATTTGAATGAGCTAGCGGCTTTTATCTTTATTTCTCAAGTTATATATTTAGAAAAAAATGTTATGCAGTTGAAATTTTAAAATTTGTTAGTTTTACATATGTTATATGGAGAATTATAATTTTTTTTTACATTTATACTGAAAAAAATTAATGCAAAAGTTCTAAAGTTCAAATTTTCTATATTTAGTATTTTTCTTAAGTATTGTACTAATAAATATTATTTTCTCAATATATAATTTAAAACAATCACCAAAAAAGATGAATAATACTAAATGTTGTACAATATTATTATAATACAGTTCTAATATAATATAGTATAATAAATAAACATGTATTAAAATAATACAATACAGTGCGTCAAATGCACCCTTATTGTATGAAATTTTGATGTCATTATGGCCCAACTTACTAAAAACATTATGAACATGAGTAGTAATAGTGCTCGATCTCAAGAGATGAAGAGAGTGCCAATGATGCTAGTGGCAATGTGGGAGTGTGATAGGCAAAGTTTTATCTTGCTGACTTTTCTTGCCTTTGTAAACTTAATTATTATTTCCTTATCAATACTACAAAATTTGGTATATAATTGATATTTTGAAATATTACAATGACTCTTATCAGTGTTGTAACATGTTAATATTATTTTATTACCTTTTTCTTGTAGGACTATTATTTTTATTGTGACAAAAACAAAATGAAGAGAATTAAAGAAATCACCTTGGTTTATAATTTGAATTTTAATTGGGGTTAGTTTATTAAGGGTTTGGGTCGGGCTTTTTCAAGCCCAAGCCCATTCCCATTAGATAAGAGTGAAAGGGCTGGACCTGGGCAGAGCCCACTACGGGCCTGGGTTGGGCTTAGGCCGAGCTTGAACTTTTACTTTTTTGTTCAATTTTTTAAAAAATTGTTGTAAACTTGAAATAAATTAATACTAATATAGTTGTTATAATCAACAATAAATTAAAGAAAATAAATATTTCAAAATAAAATAATAAATAAAGTAAATAAAAGTTTAGAGATTTAATTTTTTAATATTGAATTCTCTAATTCAAGTACTCTATTAATTAATTAACACTTAAAAGAGAGTTTAGTATTATAATTTTAAGTTTTTTTTTTAAATTTATTATTGATAATAAATTAGGAATTTAAGCTTACTTTTTTCTATTATTTTTCAAATTTGAATTTATTATTCTAATTCCAAAAGTTCAGTTCGTTTAATAAACAAATCAAAACTGAATCGGTAAAATATTGACCCAATTCATTTATGATTCAATTTAAATTCGATTCGTTTATTCATTTTACCACCCCTCCACACCTAACAAAATTGGCATCTCCACGTAACTTTATGAAACCTCTAATAACCTTATGAATTGCTGAATTCCTAACTACAGTCTCACTTAAAACTTTTTAACTCTTCGAGTGGGTAGTGAGTTCAAGTACATATTTTGTAGTAGATTTTATATTTAATTAGTTTGACAATAATTTAGTTTCTTCCTCACTTACGTGAATATAGTTTGAACTTTAAGCTTTTTATGTCATCCCAAAAGATTAGACCGGTTAAGCGTATTAGCAATTTGGATCCAAGTTTATACCAATCCGCAGGCGTTTTAGGTACAGTTAACAATAATTTACACGTTATTTTTGTATCTAATAACTACTTATCACAATCATACATATGAAAAGTCATCACAAATGAATCCACAGTGCGCCCGCTGCATAAATTGACTTAGAATGTTGGCGTTTATGTTTTCCTTACACTTGTCCTGAGTGTTTTGGTAAGACAAGTCATCTTCTTTTTATAAAATGGAGCCCTAAACAAACGGCCTGGCCATGCAGCGACACTTTACTTACTACAGTAGTGTGGATACAATCATTTACAGAAGGGTTGTTTTCACTGAAATTATAAATTAATCTAGAAGGAAGAAAATAAGAGGAAAAGTCAGAAGATGAGAACAGAACAGCTCAAATAAAAATTAAAAATTAAAAAAATGAAGGCAAGAGAGAACATATAGACAAAAAAAAAAAGAAATCTTGCACTGAAAGAAAGCTGCAGCTTATAGCTTCTAGAGAGAGAGAGAGAGAGAGAGAGAAAGAGATTAAAACTATTCTCTCCTTCTATCTCTACAAGCAGAGAATTTTCTCAAATTAAAAGGTGAAAAGCAAAACACATTACTCTGTTTTTGAGTCTCTCTCTCTCTCTCTCTCTCTGTCTTTCCATCGTTTTTTTTTCCTGTGATTTTGTTTTAACATGATTTGTTTAATTACTTGGTTTTTAAGGGGTTTGAAGGAAGGCAACGAAAGTGAAGAAAGTGAGTTTACTGAGAAGAAATGGAGGGCATAATGAAAGAAGCTGTGGATTTGGTATTGAAACAGAGTTTGTCATCTCGTTTCTTGATTGCCTTAGTACTGTTTTTTGCGTTTTTGTTTTTAGTTTACCACTAAGAAAAAGACACCGACGCCCCTATGGCTTGGCAAGATATAGTCACGGTGATCTTTTTATTTTTGGACAAATCTTCACAAAGACTGATAGATCTCTTTTATGACCATTATGTTTTTTTATTGTAATAAATTTTATCGGAAAAAAGTTGGCTAAAAAGTTATCTACGTGATAATTTCCAAAAAAAAGAGTATGTTTATGACTATTTTGTCACGTTTTCTTCAGTGTTATTAAGTGTTTTTGCCTTCTAGGTATTTTGTTTTGTTAGGAAGTTCAGGTTTTTGGTCTGCAGGAAAACGTGCCGACGGAAGAGGTTTTTGAGACTTTGAAGTGCAGTCAAGAGGGCCTTTCAACGGAGGCTGCTGAGCAGAGACTTTCCATATTTGGCTACAACAAGCTTGAGGAGAAAAGGGTAATTTTACTTTTTGTCTTTTTTTTTTCCTTGCTAGCTATCTTATTGGAAAGTTATATTAATAAAAAAAAAGATACCCTTTTAATGATTGTAAGACATTCTGCTTTTGTTGATTGTATTTTTATTATTATTATTATTTGCATTTTATTTTACTTATTTATTTATTTTTGGCAGGAAAGTAAAATTTTGAAGTTTTTGGGATTTATGTGGAACCCTCTTTCATGGGTCATGGAAGCTGCAGCTATCATGGCAATCGTACTTGCAAATGGAGGAGTGAGTATTGAGTTCTGTTTTTCAAATTATATTTTTATAATTTGTTTTAGAATAAAAAAATGGTGTTTTCTATTTGATGTTTTTGGAAATGAAAATATCTTTATTAACTCATTTTGTAAACAACATCTTACTGTTGGGAATTTCATTGTTGCAGGGTAAACCTCCTGAATGGCAAGATTTTACTGGGATAGCAACCCTGCTTCTTATCAATTCAACAGTTTGTTTCATTCAGGAGAACAATGCTGGTGCTGCCAGCGCAGCTCTCATGGCTCGTCTTGCTCCTAAAGCTAAGGTACTGACTACGCTTGAATAGTTGTCAGGATAAGATTATTGGTGAGTTAGTGCATATGCATATCTAATAAATTTATTATTAAGTTCATATCAACTTAATTCAATGAGAATTGAAATCAGAAACTGTTATGTCATATTAATTTGTAAAATAATACTCTGTAAGAAGAGATTGTGGCTCTAGGCTCTAGCATTCCTGTAATTGGAGATATTATTTCAGGTCCTTCGAGATGGAAACTGGAAGGAGGAAGATGCAGCCATTCTTGTCCCTGGTGATGTCATCAGTGTTAAGCTTGGTGACATTATTCCTGCTGATGCTCGTCTCTTCGAAGGTGATCCATTGACAATTGATCAGGTGAGCTTTTGCAAATTTTGTATGTTTGAATTGATTTGGTAAAGTTGAGCTGTTTAATTTAACTTCTTTCAATTTGTACGTTGTAGTCTGCTCTCACAGGTGAGTCTCTTACCGTAAGTAAGGGTCCTGGTGACTGTGTATATTCAGGCTCTACGTGCAAACAAGGGGAGATTCAAGCTGTGGTCATAGCCACTGGTGTTCGCACCTTCCTTGGCAGAGCTGTACATATTGTGGATACCACAAATCAAGTGGGTCACTTTCAAAAGGTAAGAAAACACGAATTCACATTCCTTAAGACTCTTTTTTTATGTTTAATTTCACATTATCATTCACCGAAACTTTTTTTTTTGGGGGGGGGGG
>MKYO02013566.1:18829-85534 GCA_002013955.2 Citrus medica
GGGCTTGTTTACAGATCTTGACTGCAGTTGGGGAATATTGTATTTGTTCAATTGCACTGGGGTTAACAGCAGAGATCATTGTCATGTACGCGATCCAACACAGGGAATACCGCACAGGACTTAAAAATTTACTTGTGCTTCTTATTGGAGGAATTCCTATTGCCATGCCTACTGTTTTATCAGTGACAATGGCGATTGGTTCCCAACGATTGTCTTTGAAGGTTGGTCTTAGTTGTTATTTATAATGATGTTACTTTATATGGTCATTAGTTGATGATTGCAAGCATATATGGGCTAATTACTGCAGGGAGTTATCACAAAGAGAATGAGTGCAATAGTCGATATGGCCGGAATGGATGTGCTTTGCTGTGACAAAACTGGAACTCTAACTTTGAACAAATTAACAGTTGACAAGAATCTAATTGAGGTTGGTGTAAATTTTGCTCGCTTTTAGAATTGCAATGTGTATTTCAACATTTGGCCTGGATCATTGTTCAGATCTTTGCTAGAGGAGTGGACGTAGACAATGTTGTTCTGATGGCAGCTCGAGCCTCCCAAGTGGAAAACCTAGATGTAATAGATGCTGCTATAGTAGGAATGTTGGCTGATCCAAAGGAGGTATATTTATGAATTCAAGAATTTCATGTATCTATTTTAATCCAAAGAAGGTATATTTATGAATTCTAGAATGTCATGTATGTATTTTATTCTAGTTAAGCTTAACTGTTGTTGAAATTTTGTTTTCTCAAAGGCAACTTGTAGAAGATTTTCTTTTATTTTCATCTTATCATTTTGTTGACATTGATTTCTTTGCTTTTGACCATAAACAAGGCAAGGGCTGATATCCGAGAAGTTCACTTCCTTCCATTTGACCCCACAGGTAAGCGAACAGCTCTGACGTATACCGACAGTGAAGGCAAAATGCATAGGGTCACCAAAGGTGCTCCAGAGCAGGTATGATTGTCAACAACTAATAGTACGTTCTAGGATTCTGAAATGCCATTTTACTTTACTTATGCTTTTATTTTGATTTCCAGATTTTAAACCTTTTACACAACAAATCAGAGATAGTACACAGAGTCAATGCCGTGATTAATAAGTTTGCAGAACGAGGATTACGATCTCTTGCAGTGGCATATCAGGCATATGAATTACCTATGTCATTGTTCTAGGTCCTATCTTTGCATCACCATAGCAGTGTATTACTTCAATTGCAATTTGTATTAACAAAGTCTATATTTATTAATTTTGTTTCAGGAAGTTCCTGAAGGATCAAAAGAGAGCTCAGGAAGCCCATGGCAATTTATTGGACTCATTCCTTTGTTTGATCCTCCGATACATGATAGCGCAGAAACAATAAGAAGGGCACTGAGTCTTGGGCTGAGCGTGAAAATGATCACAGGTGCTTCTCCCATTTATTGTATTATATGTCTTCCTAATTTGTAATTTTAATATTTAGTCTTTGTTTAGGCACCATTTATATCTAGAGAAATTTTGTTGGTTCTGTTTTTGTTTAATCCTTCTATCTGAAAAAATGCTTATATGTCAGTTTTCTTTTGCATTGCTGGTGGAATCTAAATGCTCTTATGGTTTTACCTTTGTAGAATGTTTTAATTGGCGTTTTCTTTACCTTAAGATAGATATTCCATCTGTTTGACTTTTCCTCTTTGTCAGGTGATCAACTTGCAATAGCAAAAGAAACAGGACGTCGTCTTGGAATGGGAACCAACATGTATCCTTCATCAGCCTTATCAGGACAGGACAGGCATGAGTCGATAGTTGCTTTACCGGTTGACGAGTTGATTGAGAAAGCTGATGGGTTTGCTGGTGTTTTCCCTGGTACGAAGCTTGATCTCCTAATTTGCATTGAGTAGTCATCCACAAACTGAAGTTAGTGTTGTATAGCTTTTATTGAACTTGATGTATGCATCACTACATCCTACAACCTTTTCATTATATTTTAATCATACATATTTCTTTTTTTTACTTTTGTTTACACAGCTGTCCTTATTTTCTTTATAGAGCACAAATATGAGATTGTGAAGCATTTGCAAGCTAGGAACCATATCTGTGGAATGATCGGTAATGGTGTCAATGATGCTCCTGCTCTAAAGAAAGCAGACATTGGCATAGCTGTTGCTGATGCAACTGATGCAGCTCGTAGTGCTGCCGACATTGTCCTGACAGAACCTGGCCTTAATGTTATCATTACTTCTGTTCTAATTAGTCGAGCAATATTCCAGAGGATGAGAAATTACACGGTAAGGGTTGGTTTTGATTCTAAGGAAAAGGTGTTCTATAGTCGATAGTGTAATGAAGGATGGGATTTGTGTGAGGGAATTCACAACCTGTCTAATTCTATATATTCCACATTCCTTAACCGACAAACAAACTAATAATTTTAAAGCTTACATTTTACACTGCTTGAGTGCCTGGTGGTGAAGAAAGCACTGAGATTGAAATAACATGTCATTGTTCTGTAAATTACTTTTAGAGCCCGAGGTGGAAAATAATAAATAATATAATAAACCAAGACGTTGGCGGTGGTGCTGTTCATGAAAACTTGATTTTTGTGGGCATTGATAACTTCTTTACACTGTCTCAGACTTTTGCAAAATTGAAACAAGACACGAGCATTGTTTACTTGAATTAGTTGATTCCCTCTTGCTCTGTCCCCACTTTTTGCTGCTTAATTAATTTCTTTCTTGTCGCAGATATATGCAGTCTCCATTACCATCCATATTGGAGTAAGTTGTTCACTGCTTGTTTCAAATACTATGTAGGAGAGTATTGTGTAATTTATTTGGTAATTGCAACTTTAATCTTCTATGGTAATTATTGCCCTACCGATGAATATGAAAGAGTCTTCACAATAGTAGCTTGAATATCTCAGCTTGACGTCTTAACTATTTGTCTTGGTGACAGTTTGCTTTCAGGCTGCTAGCTCTCATCTGGCAGTTTAACTTTCCACCCTTCATGGTGCTGATAATAGCTATTCTTAATGATGGTGTGTATTTCCTTGACTCAGCATGTATATCGTAACTGTTTGTGTTCTTTTTCATCCAGGTGTATCGATTTCAAATAAGAAATACACTTATCTATTGATATTTACCCGGTACATTGATTGCCAGGTGCTATTATTATGACAATATCAAAAGATAGAGTCAGACCATCTCCTCATCCAGAAAGGTGGAATTTGATCCAGATCTTTGTAACTGGAAGCATTCTTGGTGGTTACTTGGCAATGATGACTGTGATTTTCTTTTGGACAGCATCCAGGACAGACTTCTTTCCAGTAATGTGATTTATCTTTTGTGTTATCAAGTCACCCAATTCGGGTGTTATGTATGCTCGTTTTCCTTGATTTAATAATCTAGAGAATAATATATGCCTTTACATTGACTTCAATAAGTTGAACTGAAACTTGGTATGCAACATTCAGCGTACATTTGGCGTTTCAAGTCTTAACAAAAAGGATGTGGATGACTGGAGAAAACTTGTCTCGGCAGTGTACCTGCAAGTGAGTTCCATTAGTCAAGCCCACCTATTCGTGACCCGCGCAAGGAGTTGGTCTTACGTCGAGTGTCCTGTCCTGTTCCTTGCTCTGGCTTTCTTTGTTGCTCAGCTGGTGGGTGATATATGCTGTTTTCTTTGGCCTTTGTGACATACAGAGGATGAGTTGATCCTTTTTATTTCTGTGAGCAGATTGCTACACTGATTGCTGTCTATGCAACCTGGAGCTTTGCTACAATTGAAGGAATAGGATGGGGTTGGGCTGGTGTGATTTGGCTTTATAATATCATCTCCTACATTCCGCTTGATTTTATAAAGTTCTTCATCCAATATGTGCTTAGCAGGAAATTTTGGGATCTTGTCATTGAACAAAAGGTATTGATGGCTTGAGTTGAACAAATTTTATTCAAGTACTGGAGCTTAATTTCTTGTTCACTCTCCATGGTGTAATTGCTATTTTGCAGATTGCCTTCACGACTAAAAGAGATCTCCGAAAAGAAAAACGTGAGCGATGGGCACAGGAGCAGAGAACCCTCCATGGGTTGCGCCCACTTGACACCAGTATGTTCAGTGTACAAAGCAGTTACCGAGAACTTAGCCGGATGGCTGAAGAAGCAAGAAGAAGAGCTGAGATTGCTAGGTATAAATATAAATATAACACCAACAAACTACATTACTTACTTAATTTCTACTCTTCAAAGCCAAATTTAATGCTTGGAGTGTACACTCTTATGCATTCACTATTTTGATTTTTTGTAGATTGAGAGAACGGCATACACTGAAAGGGCACGTTGAATCACTGATTAGGCTTAAAGGACTGGATATCGACACAATTCAGCAATCCTACTCCGTCTGATACAGGTCTTACATGATACATTCGTGGACATGGAACTTATGATGAGATTGCAGATATAAGTCCTTAGTCCACAAGTAATTATGCAATTCATCCTGAAAGAGTTATGATTGCATATCTGACGTACATATTTGCCCATCTGGGTTCTGTTTTTCAGTTTTGCATTTTGTGTTTGAAGAAACAATATGATGGGTTTTAGTACTACACGGCCACTACTTGCGATCCAAACCATAGTAAGAGATGGGTTTAAGTACTATGCGGCTAACACTCCTGATACAAACCATAATGAGAGTAATATATTTCCCCACCTGTTTATTAAAGTTTTTAACTTTTTTTTTTCTAATATATCTTCTAAGAACTAGGGAGGTGGTGGATAAAATTCAGATTGAATTTTTAGCCTCGTACCTTCTCAGAATTGGAATTTGGATGACCTTTAAATAAAACTACTTTCGAAATTTGGATGACTATTAAATAAAATTACTTGAAAACTACTTACGAAATCTTTTTAGTTTCTGTGTTTCATTTCTTTTTAGTAATTTGGAAAATGTAACCTGCAATTTCTGAAAGCAATCAGAAAGCTATAATACAAGATTAAATGCAATTATATGCCTAAATAAAGAAAAAATTCTTTTGAGTAAATTAATCTTCCCCAGCAATTCACTAAGTATGGCTTCACAGTTCAAAAGGAACAACTCTAAGCACTATAAATTTTTAGTAAAAATAACAAAATAATATATAAGAAAAAGAATCCTTAGTTTAAGGAAATGATCACGGAGATCTCTTTGTTTTAATAAATGGTCATATAAATCCATTTTCAAGATACCCATACTCCTTTTTTGACAGACTTTGTTTTGTGTTAAAAAAATAATCGCAGACTTACATAGATCCTTAAGATTTATCCATATAATCTGTAATTACTAAATCAAAGGAAGTATCGGTGACTTTTTACTTAAACTTGTGGTCAAGAAGTGTAGAATATGACAACTATTAAAAATTATTAAAAGAAAGAATGTTCAGCCAATTTCATAGACTTCTCAATCACATTGGGTCTAGAATTCGAGCAAAGCTAGAGGTGGTAATATCCTATATGAATTTGTCAAGCTCGGATTGACAAAAATTGACCGAATTAATAACACTTTCGTTTTCGTATCAATATGTTTATTAATCATATCGTATTTACATTCAACAAAATTCTACTCGCAAACATAAACATAATCATAGCAGGTCAACCTATGTACGTGACTTATTTAAGAATAAATTAACATAGTCGTCGTGTTTTAAATTCATTTTTAATTTTTTTATTAAATGTGTTCAGCAGGTCAACACAATTAGACATGTTTAATTAACAAACATGTCATATTCATGAAAGAGCCGTATTTGAATTAAGTTAAATTGGATATTTCATGATAACGTGAATTGCCATCTCTCCATAAAGTAGAGAACAAGAGTAAATAAAATAGTCAAACAACTATAGGTATTTTTTAATTTTAATATATAAATCAACCTTAATCTTGGCATTTTTTTTTAATTATCAATATTGGAATGTGTAATAATCTCGTGGAGAAGGCCTCAGGCTTCCTGATGATTGTTTTTCTGTTTTTAGGTTTATGTATGAAAACTTGCCTCCTAAGTGTTCTCCTTTTCGTAGTACCGAGCCCCATTTTTTTATAGCTCAAGTTTCCTGAAGAATTTTTGGGTTCTCAAGAGAAAAGTTTCAAAACAAAAAGAACGAAATTAAAGAAAGATAGCATACTTGACTCGATATATTCATTCACATTTAATTCTGATGTAAATGTTAATACATATGGTTTAACCACCGCTGTACTTCCTAAACTCCACACATGCAAGCTCTTCACATCTTCCAAAACACTTTTAACTCAAATGAAGCTAAGTCCCAGGAAAACTTGCCTTCAGGGACTTCAACACTTCTTTGCTTGCAACCTTTTTAGCTGTTTCTTTGTCAGCATCTGCATGTGTGTGTTTGAACAACGTACCATTTGCGAGGACTTCTACGGTAACAGCAGCCTTACCATTGATCCGCGGAGCCACGGTTTTTTTCATAGCGAAATGATGTTCTTGGCAGTATTCATTCAACTCCCTTGCCGGTTGGAGTCTCATTGTCTCAGGAGTAATCATTGGCTCCAAAAGTGGCCTTATACTCTCAAACACTACCTCCTTGTTGCATCCAGAATCAACAAATATTGCCCCAGCCAGAGATTCGATAATGTCTCCCAGTGCCTATTGAAATTCAGGAAAATTCTCAATGGATGTTTCAGGCACACCAGAAAAAGAGAAATAAACGAGTGACTCGTCAGCCAAATCTTGAAAGCACACATTCAACAAACGGAGTGAACACTAACGATCTCATCATGCACTTGAATTTGGCTTTTTTTTTTTTTTTTCAGAGAAAGTCAAAAAAAGGAAGAAAACCAAACAAAGAGCTATAAGATCTGGTTCCTTCAGTCATCAACAAATTGCCTAACATTCTTGTATTGTGGATGTCTTATGCATACTAGTATGTACATGAACAGAGTAAATAAAAATATCTGCATTTTACTTGCAAAATTATAGCGAACTGACAATGTGACATGGTGAAAGGCTAAAGCTAAGAATCATTTCCAAGTTTACGGTATTTCTCTAGCCTCAGTTGAACCACAATGCATCCAACCCTCTCAGCTATTCCAAATTAAACTGCCCATCCAAAAACTCATTCAACCTCAATTAACAAATGCTTCGATTTAAGAACAAGGGACAGAAAGGTGTCTCTCAGAAAAATGCAACAGTGATAAACCCAACAGATAAATAATAGAGCAATGATAAGCCAAATTCTAGCATGAATAAAAATTATATTGCATATCTTATAAACAGCTAACCTTCGGGAAAGAAGTCTCAGATTCCCATCCAAAAGTAGATTCCAAGGATAATCTCTCAAAACTGTCAACGGTGATGTTTATCCACTTGGACAGTTCCTGTGAAGCGTGCAGGATATGCTTATGCAACCCATGCTTGACTGAAGACAGTGCATAACAATCGTTGTTTACGGAAGCAGACCTCATATCAGTCAAGTCTCCTGGCGAAAGTGTGGGATACTTGTTGTACAAGTAAACAGTGATGAGATAATCTAACACTGCATCTCCAAGAAATTCCAGCCGCTGCAATGGCAAAGCAGGCATCACATTATAGTTAATCCAACATTAAGAAAACATAGCATTCATGGAAAGAGAATTATATCCTACAATTGTACTCATTTAGTCGCACTAACATCACTAGGATATAGTATGAGAGGCAGAAACTATCTATGTTACAATTATTACCATAAACAAAAATGGCTTTACCAGAATTTTAAACATACCTGATAACATCTTGGAATCTCAGGAAGCATGTAAGAACCGTGGGTCAAGGCCTCCACTAATAAAGATGGATCACGAAATGAGTAATTCAAGAGCGACTCTAAATGGCGGATGTTGACAAGCCTCTCTGCTTGCACTTGGAACTGCCGCTCATATGGTACATTCACAAAATCCACCTTTATGCCGATCCTATCCAGGAATATTAATCCCACATTTTCCCCGCCTGTGCTAAGGAATGCACCAATTAGTGCCTCAACTACATCAGCAACTCTCTTACTTTTAACCTTCTTTCTTCCAGTTACATAAATTTTTCTTTCATTGAAAAGTGAGTCGTCATTCAATTCATAGCTTACTGAATTATCACCAGGAATCATCCACATTTTAGGATCAAAAGGCTCGGTGCGAATAAACCCCTGCAATTTTAGAAGTAACAGAAGCAAGTCACAAGACTTTCATTTGATTTACTAGGTATTACAGCTTAATTATAAACTAGAAAATCAACAATATTATGAGCAAAAGAAATGGATTTCCAGAAGACCCTCTCTAGCCTAACAATAGTACTTAGCACTCAAAAACAGCTATAAGACTTATCGAGCATGCCTTATTGAGCATGTTATCCGATTTCAAGATTGGTTTATTCTGCAGCAGAAAATGGTATTCACAATCTGGTTTCAGTGAAGAAAGTTTATAGCCATTCATAGCTATAGGCAAACGACAAGAGTTGAACCCGCGCATGGTGGATTCACAATCCAGTGCCTAGATCCACTTGGCTACGTTTGCCCCTCTGCTATTTACACAATTTTGAAATGCAAAGATATCAAATTCAACCATTGATCAATATTTTTTGATCTCATCTTGCTTATGAAGAGCCAAATGAAGAGCGAAGGGCAGAAAACTACAACCTTTCTATTTTCTTTTTTCTTTGCTATGAAATTAACTGTAAAATTAGAAAATGCGACTCTAATTAATAATTTAATAAATAAAACTCTAAATTTTTATTTATAGTATTAGCGCATACCAAAAATATCATACTAAATCAAAGAAAAGAAAGAAAAAGTATAAAAATACTTAAAGAGAAAAAAAGAACTAAAAAACTACTAAAGAACCCCAACCAAATAACGGATCAATACTGACCATTGCATCCAAAAAAACAAGTTGAGGAGCAAATGAAGAATTATACAAAGAATTTTGTCTGATATAACTAAAACCCTCATGCAACATTATATGAGAGAGAAGGCAATGCTATTATAATTATCAATAATCAGTAGTTATAGGAAAACCCGTACAACTTCAGACACAAGATGGAAGAAACATCATAACAGCTTATGTGTTAGGAGATATATTAAAATTTTAAAAAGAACCAAATAGAAAGGGAAGAAACAAGTCATAAGTATGCATCCATGCCAACAAAACTCAGAAAAAATTCAGAACCATTTCTGGAAAAAAAAAATTACCGGAAGCTTGTGGTCACATCCTAGCTTGCAAAGTGCAGCATTTGATATTATTCTGTCCTTCTTAACACTAAGAAGGCCTTCGTGATGATTTTGATATGTCTTGAACAGCTGCTGACTAGCCGCATATTTAAGAAAAGAGTCTCCAAGAGTCTCTAGAGATTCTAGATGAAAACCCTCTTGGCACTTCTTTGTAGTGATTGCTTCCAACACCTACCACAAAGAGTTGCTGTTAGCGCAAATTCAAACAAAAAGTTCAAAGGAGACTAAAGCATGATAGGAAAAGCAATCAGCATGAAATTGGTCCTGCAATAAATGACATACATATATGAGGTCTGCCAAGAAAGGTAGCATTATCCCGTTTCATTTAATAAATCTCATTAACCACTTTGTATGTACAAGCATTATCCCATTTCATTTAATTGTTCACAAGTGAAGTACCTATTGTGACTCGACAGTCATTATGCACATACAACTTTGTTGGCACCTAATGCATATATAATTTACAAGCAGAGTACCTTGCTAGTTGGAATGGTAACATTTTGCATGCAATGATCCAAAAGCATATTCTTCAAATTGACAGCAAGGAGCAAAGACTGAAGACGATGCATAATTGATGGAACGAACGTGAAAGAATAAAATGTACTGAGTGACATAGGACCCATGATTATGCGACACAGCTCAGGAGGCAGTTCAAAGGATATCTTACTCGGCTCTGCAACAACATACTCAGGTTTAAATTATGTGGAACAGATGGAAAACTTTCAAATATATATGATTACTTTACAGTTCAGCGAAAACAACAGATAAAAGATCAAATTGCACAAAATAAATATAATACTTCACAGGATTAGACCTAAGAATAAGTCGATCAAAAGGACATACAGTTAATTACACGACTCATAAACCAATCTCAACATGCCAAAAGAGCATAGGTCCAATCATGTTTTGTTTGTAAACTCACTCTACAGTCATAACATCATTTTTCTTCAGTACTTCTGTTTCCCAAAAGCTCTAAAATCGACATAATTCCAACTCCCAACAAGCAATTCAGACGTCGACTCATTTCAAAGAGCAATGCAGCATCCATTATTTTCTTGAGATTGATATTTCTAAACTTTTACAAGCAGTGAAAAATTCAGCCGTGAATTGAATAAAAACTAATTTGGAAAAATACTAACAATGCTGACAATTCCCCCCCCCCCCCCCAAAAAAAAATATCAATATTGAAATGTGACAAAAACTTTGTCAAATTTTCTGGCTTTTTTCCCATTTAAGGCGCATGATGATAATCCAATCCCATCCCTACACATGTGAGCAAGGATCAAATCCCAAACCTCTCCCACTACTTAAATTCCTAACTTACTTATCCATAAGAACAATAACAGAACAAACAATTGGTGTCGTAATTATCAGATTTGAAGACAGTGCATAACAACTAACAGGGTAGCAGAAAACAGTTAACCCATTCAAATAAATTAAACGCTGAGAGGAAATCTCAAGCATGCTTTGTTAACACTAAAACTTTACATTAGCACGCGCACACACAAACACACGCAAAAGAGAACAAATTATAAAGAACAAATTAAAATGACTAAATTATACCTCTCTGCTTTTCTTGCCGGCATTTACTAAGGTAATTTTGCGCATGAAAAATACGTCTCCCATTAAGCAAGAGTTCTTGATCAAAACACAGCTGGATACCATACCTGCAATGTACAAGATGAAATTCAGCCATTCAGGCTATGTACATACAACAAAAAAATGATATATCCACATTAAAATGTGGAGTAGAAAATTTTATATATATATATATATATATAGTATTAAGTATACACCGTTCTTCATAGTGCTTCTTGTATGTGATAGCACTTCCATCATTCCTCGTAAAAAGTGAATTTGCATTCAAATGGCCTAAAACGCCCGTGATATAATATATCTGACCACTGTGAGGGGTGCAGACTACAGAATTATGAATCATGCATGTGCACAACGGACCGCTTTTGGTCTGTACAACACGAGCATTAGACATTGTAGAACAATTCTTGTGATGCTTCAAACCAATGTCACAAGGAAAAGACAGAGAAGCAACAGGTTCCCAATCAATCAACTGTTCACTGGCTGGGAGCAAAAGATAATCTATCTCAAGATTATTCCACAGCCGGAGTCCCTTCAAAATCTCATTCAGTTTATCCAAATTATGATCCATTATTACTCTGAAAAGAGCTATCTGAAACCTCCTACAAAGAAGGACCTGGAACACGTTGAAAATTTTAAAATGAATAAAGAATACAAACCAAAATATTTAAAAGTATGTGTCACACCTCTGACCAAATTGAAGTCGGAAAACCAGATATCATACCTTATCTGGGGTAAGCTGAATTTTTCCAAGATGCTTCAGGTTGACTGTCAATCTACCCCTATCAACTTCCAAATCAAAATTCAACTTTTTAATTTCAGATTCAAGTTCAGTCCTCACAGCAAGCACAATATCATGAGCTGGAATATCATAGTTAAAGTTCTGCTTCAGTTCGATTAAGTAGCAATGGTATGTTATCTTGGTATCTTGTGGACACTGATTCACTAGCTCAGGAGGGAAGTAAATGGGATGTTCAGCATCATATGGTTCATTCCCTGGACATTAAAGAAACACGAAAGAAGGTTTAAAAATCTAAATGAGGAAACCGAATCACGGATGGTTATAGTTCTCTAACCATTCAAAATACAACAATACTTTACAAGTTACTCATATAATAGAAAACTAAAGGCTTCGTATGCAAGTTACCATGTTTTTGTGCATCATGTTCTTCCACAACAATATCAGGAAGAAGATTATCTGTTAAAGCACCAATCTGGTGAAGCTTCTTGCAAGCTTCAAGACAAGCAGTTTGCTTCAGAGTTTTAATGTTTCCCTGTGCAATAACAGTTTGTATAGGGCAGTTGTTGGGAAGATACAGTGTGCAAATCCCCATCTCCTTGTTTATATCAAACTTTGGAGTAGGCTTAAAATATCTATAGAAAATAAAACCAACATAAGTATGCAACACTGCATTAACCCATAGTACGAAAACAGTACAAAAGTCTCAAAGAATAAATACATAATGAAGAGCTTAGCGTAATATGCAAGAATGAGTCCAAAATGGTATACCCATCAGAAGGGAGCCGTGAGCAGTAAAAGTGTATCAAATGAACGCTGGAACTAAGAGTTGCAATTGCTCCTGAGCTTTCAACGTGATACAAATCCTCACCATACATATGATTATTAAGAGGGGAGCAGGGAAGCGATGCATGGCTAAGAGCTTCCTTTCTCATTGTGTCCCCACTAACAAGATAGTTCTCTAGCCGAGATTGTGTAATAGAATCCCCACTATCAAAAAATGGAATAAAATACTCTATCAATCACACAGAAAATTTAACAATTTGAATAATTTTAAACAAATGAAAATCATAAAAATGCAGTGTAAAAATATTCCACGGCTGTACTAAATATCTGCATGTCATGAGAAACGAAAGGCATTACCTCTTCAACATTAATAAATAATCCGAATTCTGCATTCTAGCACGACCTCTAGACTGTATGAAACTGCAAACAGTGTGTGAAGGGTCGAACATAATAACCAGGTTGCAACTTTGAACATCTAAACCCTCCTCAAGAATTGATGTTGCAACAATGACGTTCACCTGTAGATGGTAATTAGGAGCAAAAGAAAAAAGAACATCATTTGGAATCTGAGATCACATATGAACATACCAAGCCTCTACGAAATTCTTCCACAATTTCATTCTGTTTGTTCCTTGATTGACATTGTATCCCTGAGTTATTTCCGGCAACATATTCAGTCTTCCATGTACAGTGTCTTGGAAGCAGCTCACTCAACAGAGATTGAAGCACAATGGCTGTAATGACCCTTTCTACAAAAATTATACATCTTATGTCCTCCAAGCCCCTGTGTTTACGCAACAATCAGAAAAATCAGAAAAAATGTTATGATCTACAACTGACACAAAGAAAAATCTTAAATAAATTATTTTGATTATCCAGAATGAGTTGGACCTGGCTAATACAATTCAAAATTCAAGAAAGACATACAACTTTGGAATTAGGGGATGTCCGGTCAAACCATCCAGTGAAGCAAACACTCAGCACCTCTTTAGGCATCAATTTTCCAAAGGCTAACACTTCCCTCTATGTGTGCTTAACAATTCACTATGACAGATGTAGTACAGGTGCTTTCCCTTAGGTTAAGGTTGAATGCAAGAACCTCCACTTTATTTTTCACTTTATGATGAACTTACCCCCCTGAGTAAATTCATCAAGCATTTAAACTTAATTGTTCTTTATCAGCGTTTTGAATAAAATTGGATTGACTTGAAATAGGGAGAGGGGTAAAAGAAAAAGACACAAAAATCTAATTAATATACAACATTCTTCCTAACTAGTTATTTTTTCCTACTTATTTCTCCCTTTTCTTTTCTATTTTGCGGCTACAAACCACGTGTATAATTGATTGAACTAAACAATAAATAATGTGGAAAACTTATAAGAATCTTAACTATATTATAGAAAATAATGCTGTATGCACTATATGCGTGTTTACTCTCAAGGGACCTGGAAACAAAATTCAAGGTGTTACAGTGGCATCAACTATCAGTTTAAGCTTTTCAGTTGACTGGTTAATTAACATGATATCATAGTTTGTCTGATCAAGTAGCATTATCCTAACCTATTATATTAGTAATATTATAAAAATTTGAGTTCATGTTTGTTGTTATATTAGAGATTATTTTTGTGTTTGAATACTAGTATTGTCCACTTCAGTTTTTAGGTTGGGTTGTTACTTAACAGAAGGATTCTTATAAATTATAGAGCTTATTGGAATTTACAAATTATATTAAATTAATTTTATGAAAATCAATGATCATGCATGCATTCCGACCTGTACTCAAGAAGCGATTCGACCAGACAAACAATTTTCTCCGTCAGAAGCCCAGAATCCATGTTAAATTTAGAATCATCACCTATGGACCACCCTGCGCCTGAATTTAGGGTAAAAAGAGAAAAAGAAAGGACAAACATTAGCATGTAAGGATAACACAGTAAGTCTCCAATTCTCTCAGAAAATTGAAGAATACCAGATGGTATATAAGTCACCAATGCCTGAAATGCATCTGAGCCGAACTTTTTCATGATCGTCTCGCCAAACCCATCCAATTGTTCCAAAGCAAAAAAATCACTTTTATAGCATGATATGGTCTCTGCAGCCTATTACAGAAACACATATGTAAATTACAATAATACATGCAGGTGAATAGAAGTGCAAAACAATGAAGAAACACTAGATAAATACCTTCAAAGCCAACCAAACACCAAGCCCATTTAAACAATATAACAAAGTTGACTTTATTCTTGATATATTCTTCCTTATTGACTCTGCTTGAGCTTCATTCAGATCCAAATTTTCCAATGATCGATTATGCTGAAATACAATAGATCTACTCAGCAGCCATCAACCACCATTATATTTGATGATCAATTCCAACATTTCTCAGAGAAATCAAGTACTCAAATATACATTCTCAAATTGGAAAAAGAAAAAAAGGTAAGATTAACTCTAATATTAAGTTGCAGAGGCCAGTCAACACATTAAGTCAAATTTGTACATCCATTTTCAGACTTAGGATTTGTTTGTTTTGCTGAATTAAGTTCATTTACATCTTCATTTAACTCATTCAAATATTTTTTAATGGTTTGCTGTTCTGAGTTAATGGCGATTTTCAAAAATTTTGATCAGATAACAAAAGTTTGATTTTTCCTTTTTCCATTTTTTTAGTTTTGACTCTCTCTTCATAGCGTTGACACAACAGGTTTCCAAGATTCCGATTAGAATAAATTATTTTCATAAAATAATAGAAATTGTAGCTTGTTATCTTGATTTAGAGAATTTGATTTATGTCTTTCCCAAACTGTTGGTATAACAAAAATTTTTAACACATCAAATATCGTTTATTGCTCATTTTAACATTTGACAATATAAGGATACAAACGCCAAATTGTTGGTTTCAAATTCTTTTAAAAAGTTACAATAATATAAAAATAAGTTAGCACTTATTTTCAGGCATCAAAACAAAGGGACAAACATATGGTATAGAATCATTCATTTAAGCTTTTCAAATTTCAAAATATTTATACATTCTTTTCTTCTTTTGCAAGAATGTAATTATATATATTCTTAATACTGTCTATTCAGAATTTAGATCAATACAAATTGAAAGGATAAGATGATTATTCGTTCAGACAGTCTGTATGTACCATACAAGCTATGAAAGGATAAGATGATTATTTTTCAAATATCAGAAAAACAATAATCTTCAGCATTACAATCTAAGTTTTCACTCAGAGAATAACAATCTAAGTTTTCACTCAGAGAATACTCACCTTTAATTCTATCTTCTCTAGATCATCAGCTAAGCGAGTATACAAAGCATGTGGAATCTCATCGTCCCCGTAAAACTTAAACTTTGGAGTTGAAAATGGTATGCAATTAGAGAGCACAGATTCACTGGCACATGTATAGACCTATTGTACAAGAAAATGAAGGTATGAATAATCAACTAAAAGGTATCAACGGAACCACCAAACTGGACCACGTTAAAATGGAACAGACATTAAAAAAAATTTGGAATACAGACTTACAAGATTAAATATGTATGTATTTATAGGCTTTAATCAATGATACCTCTTTCTTCAAAAATTACATGGTACTTGTTTAAATTTCTGATTAACCTTGATTTATGTCTTTCCCAAACAGTTGGTATAACATAAAAAATTAAAATAAAAAAATAAAACACAAAAGAAAAGAAGGAACCTTTGAATTCATAAGAGTCTCAAGACCATGAATCTTTTGCCAATAGTCTTGTTCTGAACTAGCAACTGCAACCAAAGATATGAGTGAAAAATGATTCAAATGCCATATCCATAATGAAATAACACTGTCTCAGATATTATCAAATCATGAATACCTTTTGACTTTATGGGAGATGCAGTCATCCCAAAAATCCTAGGAAGATTGGAGTCACCAGCTTTTAATTGACGGTGATAGAACTCCTGCAAAAGAGGGGAAAAATATAATATAATGCAAAGGGAAACCAATGTAACAATAATACCTTACGATGAAGTAGCAAAATGAACAAGACACATTAACTCTCAGATACTTAATTGTGACTGCACATTTGCAGATTTGAGGTTATAGCTGACTTTCAACATCTTAAACTTTACCATACCCAAAACTTTCCAGTATGTGAGTTGCCGGGGGAAAAAAAAAAGAAAAAAGAAATAAGAATAAGCTCCTTAGCATGTCACTCAGCAAATCTGTCACAAGCAAAGTTCCATGTGAAATGTGAACTTAGCTCTATCTCACAACAGTTTCCTAAGAATTTCTACCTCACTCAATTGTTACACAGATCAAAAGCTAAAAATAATAACAGTAGCAGTAGTAGTAGTAATGAAAAAAAGAAGAAGAAGATAATGACGACGAAGCCATGATTTATGAAACAACCTGTCAAACTAGAAATTGATAATAAGATTCTGATATCTCTCTTACTCTGGTCTGTCGTATAAATGGTATCATAAGGAACAATTGGTTGAACTAGAAATAAAAGAAGTAAAACAACAATAACAACAAACACCAAGAAAACTCACCGTCATAATACAAGCATATTGGTGTTTACCCCTTGCATGATGGCATTCATCTAGTATTAAAACCTTGATCATGTTTAGTTTGAAATAGCTGAGCCGCAAGCCATCAAGCAAAATCTGAGGTGTCATCACAAGTACCTGTAGGTATTCAACTGAAAATTACTACTCACCATGGACAGAGTCCCTCAAATTTTATAAAGCTAGAGCACCGTCACAAAAAGAAGAATGTGAGATCTTATACAGAAAAGTAGCTGACCATTTCATGGATATGGAACAAAGCTTCCAAAATTTAATTATAAGTCTATTAAGAACCCATCATGACATCTTCAAACGTGAATTTTACCGTGAATCATTAAGAAAAGATGAGAATTTAAAACTCCTCCTAATTTTTCAGAAACATAATGAAATGCATTGTAGGATTGCTGTGATGCAGTTTTTTTCTGGGAAGTAGCCTAAAGCTTTAGGAAAACCGAGACCAAATAATAGAGAATGCAATGAAAACAAAATCATGCCAGCTTTTCGATAAAAAGTGAAGGCAACCAGGACAATAAGAACCCCGGTAAGATCACAATGAGTAACCTTAAGAACAGAAAACTATAGGAACATTCAATTCATATAATTGAGTCAACAAAGCAGCTTCTTGAATTAAGTACATATAATTCATTCATGATTTTATTATTTTATATGTAAGAATTTTATTATTTTATATGTAAGAAATCACCTCATGTTTGTTCATTTCTTCCTTCCATGTAGCAGCATCCCAGTAGTCAATTCCCATATCTCCCCAGTACATACCCACTTTCAAGTCGGTATGCTTTTTAATAGCTTCAGCTTGCTAATTTAAAAAACAAAAATAAAACATAAAATCAAAACCAAAGCAATGAAAAGTAAAACTTTTGAATTTTAACTCCAGGAACATAGCCACTAATTCTACAACGTCAGCAATATACAACTTTTGGACATAAACAATAACCACGTCTAAAAGTTTTAATAAGAGCTATGAATAGAAATCGAATGTGTAAGATTTTCTACTTATGTGTTAACAGATTCTGAAATTTAATGGTGGAACTAATATTTGAATTTGAAATATAATGCTTTTCATAGCTCAACATTAGTTCCACTCTGAATTTCAAAAACTTTAAGCTTCAACAAACGAATCTAAAACTCGTGAAGCCTGTTTCGAAGGTACTTGTATAAATACAAAGAAATGTCATATTTATCTATTTTATCTTCAACCCAGATCAAGAATTTTAAAGTTCTAGTTGCAAAAAAAAAAAAATAAGATTCTATTAAAAAGGGGCAATTTTTTTTTCCCTTCTGCAATTGCTGACTGAATTTTGGAAAAAAAAAAAAATACAGAGTTCCACTGGAGAGAATCCACAAACACATATCTGGGCATACCTGAGGTACCAGAACTACTTTGGGAACCAAGCAGACAGAAACAAAAGGTGAAGGCTTCCGCAGAAGATAAGCATAGCTTCGAAGAAGCATGATGGCAATTAGAGTCTTGCCAGACCCAGTTTCCAGAAACACAATAGTGTTTTGCTTAAGTGCATTCTCCAGTGCTTCTAGCTGATAGCTGCAACAACCCAGTATTGTGAAACCAACAAATCATCAAACTAAAAATTAAAAAAAAAACACACACATGATTGATGATATAATCAACTGCCCATCTAATTGATTGGCGAGAAAAATCATCAAAGAACAATTATTTCATCAAAGAAATTAAAATATTTTCGAACTCACTTTCTGGCGAAGGGCAAGGTGTCGGCAGATACTTGCTCTGTTGTGTCCAACTCCATGCTAACAGGCTCCATGGCTGTTCAACCGATGCATCAAACACTTTTAATCAACCAAATTCAAAAAGAAATTATCAAAAACAATTATTTCTTTACACTGCCTTCACTCACAAGCTTACATATCCATCAATGATCAAATCAAGACAATGCAGAAAAATCAAACTCAATTAATAAGCGACTAATATCAAATATTAACCAAAAGAAGGGCGCAAAAACAAGACTAACCCACAAGCCAAATATCAAAATAAGAACTTACTATCGAATTCAATGAGTGTGAAAATTAAATGAGCAACAAACAACACAGGGACAGTAAAAGCTCAAATGGGTACTATTGTTTTGCTTTGGTATTCTTGTAAAGCAGCAAATATCTTTGCTCTCTGATCGTTGCTATATATTGGAAAAGTGTATGTGCGTGTCAGAGAGCAGATGAATTCATGAAACAGTGAAAAAGAATTTCAACTTGCAGGCCAAGGAACTTGTGAAGGAAGCTGTGCAAGAACAGTGCCCAAAAAAAAAAAAAAAAAAAAAAAAAAAAATGGGGGGTTTTTTTTNAGCTTTTAACAAAATAGCAAGTAAGTGTGGGTATAGTTTGAAAGTTCTTATGCAAGTCTCTATGTCAAATTTCATTAATACTTATTAATTAATAAAATAAAATCATTAATATCTCTGTATAATTATTATAACCCTAAAACCAGCTTATTCAAGGATTAGTGTATATTGTGTATATATATGTGATGTGCAGCATGCATGATCCGTTTATATTAAATTTAAAAAAGAGCGCATATGTATTTAGATTAATAACTAATATTTATAATGTACACTTAATATTATAACATTTTAATAGGATTTACAACAAATATTTACATGCTCAATACGCTTATATTGAATTTAGAAAAAATAAAGTCGTTATTGAATGTATTTAACAGAATTTGAAAACTCAGCAAGGACTCAAATGAAACAAATACAAAATTATATCATTTTTTGTGATTTCTAGAAAAAGTAAATAATTTTTTTTTTATTTTACTCCCACAATATTGGGACTCAACCCTCTACGGTTAAGTTGTTGTACCTATAATATCCTTTTTATATTTTAATTTTGAAAACCTTTAAGAATTTTTTTAAAAAGAAATTGTAGGAAGAAGAGATTTTTAGCGATCCTTTAGAAAGTAATGACGAATTAAAAAAAACGATATAATGAATTTGAATATTTTTCTTTTTAAAAAAAAAAAACAAATGTCACTGGTTAATGGATGAGTGACATGTACACCCTTTTGAGTACAAATACAACCCTTTTTTTTTTTTGGGCAGTGTCACACTATGTAGTACTTGATGATAATTAATATCACATACATTTAAACTACGTGTGATAATATTACTAATATCATAATAAGTTTTTAAAATAGAATGCTTTTGAGATTTTATATCAAAGCATAGCAGGTCGCTTTTTTTAAAAAAAAATATCAAAATAATTTTTTTCTCAAAAAAGAGAAAAAAAAATCCATCAAATTGGTGGCTCTAAAATTTTATTCTATTCTTTTATCAATTAGTCGGTTGCTCACGAAAAGATAATGAGAGGAAACTTGAGGCAAAAGAAATGCATAAAGATGAAAAGAATAGAACCGACCAACTGAGAAAAAAAATAGAATAGAATAAAATTTCTGGGGTCTACAATTCGGTGGAAATCTGAGGCAAAAGAGATGCATAAAGATATACTTGGACGATCGAAAAGGTGAAAAAAAAAACAAAGACATTAGATTAAAAAAATAAAAAATAAAGAAAGAAAGAAAGGAAAAAAGAGATAAAGAATGTAAATAAATTAATGATTTCATTTTAAGAATCAAGAAAGGATTTCATTTTAAGGATCAGGAAAAGAGCGTGAAAAATCTTGGTTCCAAATCTCGAGTCATAAATGAAATTCCAAATTAAATGGAAACCGAAAATCCAATGACGGTCAGTGGACATAAATAAAAAGTTAAGAAAGAAATTTATGTCCCAATTAACAAAGCATCAGTTAATCAAATGTTTAGTAATTGTTAATAAGGAAATTTTTTTAAAAAATTGATTAAAATTCGGTACGAATTTTAGGCTAAATTTTGTCCCATTAAAATGCCAGGACTGAACTGATTGGGGCTCCCATTCGAGTTGGGATCTCGATTGTAGCCTTTTTTTTTCTAGTTTAATTAAAATGTAAAAAATAAATTAATTCAAGTTTTGGCAAAAGCCCAAGCCCAATGCTTTCTTCCATACCCCTACAGCCTATTTATTTATTTTCTTATTTTTAAAGCTTTTTTAAGATAATATTTATTTTTTTATCTGAAATCTAAATGAGTTTGAATTTTTTTAAAGTCTAAATGAATTTAAGTACGAAATAATAAATGACATATTTTTTTAATATCTGAATATAAGTGGCATCTTATTTATTTTTATAATAAAAAATATCTTATACTTGATTGTTTGATATTTATGTCCTTGTAAATTAAAACAAAAAAATGATTAGATTTTATAGTTTAGTAAATAAGTTATTTTATAAAAATATTTTTGGAATATAATATTTACTTGTTATTCAGACATTTTTTCATTTAGATAAAAATTATAAAAATTTAATTTTTTATACTCAAATGTAAATGAGTGTGCGGTAATTATAAAAGTTATAAAAGTTATAATATAATTTTTTTTATTTATCATCATCATCATCATCATCATCATCATCATCATCATCATCATCACCATCGATGTTATTGTCATTATTATTACAATTTTTATTGATATTTTTATCATTATTATATTTATTGTTGTTATAGGTAATAAGAATACTAAGCACAATAATTAATTAAAGACATTTTGACAACTTTTATCCGTCTTCCTAGACAAGCTTCTAATTAAGTGAATTACTAAAATTTAAAAAATATGATTAATTAGCCCCGAACTGGTTCTTACTATGTTACAATTTTTGTTAGTGACATATCGAATGAAAAGGTCACACGCGTCTTGGAAGAGGGAGGAAAAGCAAGCAGGTGCACATTGATATCGGGTATTAAAGTTAGATTTATTACTTAGAAAAATTGTAATTTAACCGAGACCAAACTTAATGGAAGAGGTAAATGTATATTGTATTACGTACCGTTGTAGTATCCAAAAGTTGTTCATCATAATGGGCTTTTGAGTGTATGGATATGACTATTGGAGAAAATCAGTTTTTTTTTTTATATTTTTTATAAAAACTTGTAGGATCGTTTTCATATAATATATAAGAATTTGTAATCTAGAAATCGTACCTTAAAAATATTATTTAATTTTTTTCGCTGAAGTGATTTAGGCTCACAGATCACGATTCGTCACCACCACTCTTGTTAAATCACGATCCGCCACCAAATAATCTTCTAGGCTATGACTCAAGTTTGATCTGCACTTGACGTGTGGGCGCCTTTATCACCATTAAAGCAACTAGCACAAGAAATTTTTTTTCTCAATAATAGAGAGAAAAATCTTTTTCTCTGATCTATGTATGCTGCGTTTACTTTTTGGATTGGAGTGAGAATCCTTGGATTAGGAGTGTGGAGTGGGAGTGGGAGTAGGGTGTTTACTTAGATTAAATGAAAGTATGGATTGTCAATCAGAATCTTAATTATTTGTTTACTTTGTCTTGGATTGGAAGTAAATTGTTTTAAATTATAATTTTATCCTTATGTACATAATTATAATTTGTAATTAAAAATTAATAAAAAAATATATTTGGAAAATAAAATAAATATTTTATTATATTTATAAATTAATAATAATTACTAATATTCTTAATTATGTAAATCATAATTTTTTATTAATTTTAATTTAAATTATGTGAATAAAAATTATTAATAATAGCAACACAAATGAAATATTATTATTGATAATATAGTACAAAATTAATATTTTTTTAGAATAAAATATTTATTATTATTAATTAAATAAATAATTAATATTTATTAAAATTAATGTTTAATATTATTAATTTAAATATAATATTTATTTATTTTTATTTTATTAAATTTAATAAAATAAATATGATATAATTATTATTTTTAATAAATATGATATTATTTAGTTTATTAAATATGATGTTATTTATTTTATTAAATATTATTTATTTATTTATTTATTTTTATAAGGATAAAATGGGAAGAGGGTGGAGTGGATTCTCACTCCCACCTCCCTCGATGGGAGTGGGAATCCCACTCCCTACTCCAAAATTGGGTGGGGCCCACAGATTCCCACTCTCACTCCCTCCTTTTTTAAGGTAAGTAAACACTGGAGTGGGAAGAATCCACACTCCACATTCCCACTCCAGAAAGTAAACACTGCTATAAAGTGGTTGCTCTCTCTTTTTTTTTTAATAGAGAAAATAAGCATTTTTATATCTCCATTTAGTGAAAATACTATGCTCCATATTTAATATTATTTTATTCTATTAAATCAAGTTTGATTTAAATTAAAAATAATAAAACCAAAAAGTAAGGTTACTTCTTTCTTGTCATAGGGGCCCACCTTGTAAAATAACACAAAACCTCTTAGATACAAGTACATTACATGGAGCTTTCCACTAAATTATATATTTAGGTTTTTAACCCAAATAACTAGCTATCTTATTTATTAATCAAGTTGTGGCATAGTCAATTAAATGAGCTAACTCGGGAATCATTTGGAAACATACAATAGTGGCTACAATAATTAGACATGTAATTAAACTAACCCAATTATTTAATTTCAAATCTATTTCACTAAAAAATTGGAATTGACCTCCATAATTGTATGCTCGAATAATAATTCGTCCTAAACCACATTGATTTCTTTACTGCACAATCATTTGTACCACATTATTAATTAAATCGATATCTCAATTGTTCAATCAATTTAATTACATCTTGTTCCTTGATTCTTACTGGTTTTCTCTAATGATCATTTTCAACATATTAAATATGTTGACACACTCTGGGTAGAGAATTCTATGATCAAGTGCCGAGAACCCATCAAGAGATGTGTTGTACAAATTCTATATTGTCAATCTATAACTCCAATATTCATAATTGCTCCCACCAAGATACCGTGTAATCTTGACTACAAGTATGTGTCGTGCACATTGGTAACTCAAATAGAATAATAATTACAATCATGAAATCATAATTAACTCAATATTAAGATTACAGTAAAATCAATACCTATGAGATTTAATAAGTCTGACAGTCATTTCAAGGTTAATTAAATCTCATATGTGATCCAGCTCAATGTAGTCAAACTACATTAGTAAATTCATACATGATTAAGACAAATCATTTAATGAATTTACTACAGTCTAAATATAAATAAAGCGTCCAACTCTATTTATCAACTGCCAACTTAATTTATTTAATCATAAGATAACTTATTTTTATGTCTTCTGTGAATCCATATGATGATCATATAAATACATATAATATGATTAAACATGCCTTATTCAAAATATTTATGTAATTGAAAATATCTTTAATATTTTATTAATAAAAAAATAAATTAATATGTTTTAAAAGAGCATATAATCCCAACAATAACACGATAATACTCTGATAATAAGTTGATGGGTCTCCTCCACCGTCCATTTCTTCCTTGGTTTAATTTTGCCTCCTGATTTCTTTCTTTTCAATGTTTTCCAAAAGAAACAGCTGCCAATTAAGCTACATAAATGATCTTCATTCCTTTGCTGTAATGTTATTTTACTATAACATATGATGCCCCATTATCTTGTAAGTTTATTAACATTGAAGATTCTAAATTAGAAGAGCTTGTTGTCATAATATATGCCATATTCTAGACTTCCAAAAGAAACAGCTGCACAATTTATTAACATTGAAGATTCTAAATTAGAAGAGCTTGTTGCATAATATATGCCCCATTATCTTGTAAGTTTTGCAGATATTCTTTGAATTCATTGACTTTTACTATATATATATATCAAGGAAAATAATAAATAAACTAAAGGCTAACTAAACATGGACAAAAATTGAACAACAGCAACAGACCAATTTTACTGTGTTAATTGATATTTTAAATTTATATGTAAAATAGTCTTGTTTTAAAGTTGTTTTTACTAGCATTCAGTCAGATTTTTCTGTCTAAATATTTATTGCTCTTTTATCAATATTTTGAAAGAAAAATTATCTCCACACCACTCATTTTTTATGAAAATTCATGCAGTCACTAAAAATTCTGATAATGATTCTGCAGCACCTAATTAAGTTTTGTTTTTAGTATTAATGGACCAGCGTGATTAGTTAACACCATTAGAATCTCTTTTATCAATATTACTAGAATTTTTTTTATTATTATTTAAGGTTTAGGGTTACTGAAATGGCCAAATTAACCCTGTGACTTCCGCATATTCTTGACTTTGTTAACAGCTTAATGATTAGTTGATTCAAATGTAAAACTTAGGCATTGCAACTTTAAAGTACGGGGATGATAATCAATGTAAAAAAGAACCCCAAAAGAACAAGGTTTGCATAATATATGAATTTGAAATAATTTTTTTAAGATGATTCGGACTTAATAATATTTTATAATTATTAATTAAGGATTTATTTGTTAAACATCTTAAGTCTAAAATTTTATTAATTTCAAACTTTTTTAAATTTTACTTATTTGTTTTTCCTAACTTATATTTGATTTTCATTTACATATGAATAGAAAAAATAAATTTTTGTTACTTTTAAATGAATGTAAAATGGTCTCAATTAGAAGTAAATATTATATTTTAAAAATATATGTCTAAGATATACTTATTTAGTAATTTATAAAATTTAGTACTCTTTTTTGTTAAATTTATAAAGACATAAATGTCAAATAATTGTATTTAAGATGTTTACTTTTTCAGTTCGGATGTAATTATTCGTATTTAGACTTACTTAAACTTCTGAAAAATTTAAACCCATTCAAATTTCAGATAAAAAATAAACAATACCTAAATTACATGATAATATAACTCATACAGTCAATGTGAATGCTGGAAGTTATTGCCATTTGCCATCTCATACACCTGATGTCGAATAACAGGCGGAGACTACAATATATGTAGCAGCTAAAAATTTCAAATAATTGTAGTTTAAAATGATGTCCAAAAACACAAAAATGCTTTAAACAAATATTTTTGCTTTGCAAATCTACAAATTGACCCAAGTTGCAAGTCCAGTGTAGGGATGGTAGTAAAATCTGGATTCGGCCCGTATCCACAAAGATCCAGATTTGGAAAAATCTAGATCTATATATTAAAAAATACGGATCCGAATCTAGATCTGGATGCAAGTATATTCGAAAAATTGGATATCGAATCCGGTAAATTTTATTTTAAATTAAAAATTAAATTAAAATTAAAAATTTAATTTAATTTAATTTGTGGATTTATGATGTTGTATTATGTTATTCATGTTAAAATATTAATTATTGAATTATGATTGAATTTTATTTGATATTATTAGGTAAATTTTTGAAATTTTAAATTATATAGTAAATATTTTAATTTTGATTTTTGCGGATCTGGATATCCGAATATCCGCCTGCATCCGTTGCGAATATTATCCGCATTTAGATCCGCTTGTTTTTTTGTGGATGTGGATGCAGAACCGACTATAAAAATGTAAATGTGGATCTGAATCTGGGTGCACTTACATCTTGATCCGGATTTAAATTTTGTCAACCTTAACTTACTAGCTACTTATAACAAGTTGCACATTGTCCTCAATATTCCTAAAAACTTATCAATTTTTTTTTAGTATTATGTTATTGTTTACTTGAACATGCTATGCACGAAAAGATTAGGTTTGGATAAATATAGTTCATCTAAACTGATTTTTAAGTTTTTAGGTTAATTTTGCTAATTTAGTGGTCTAGAAGTCTAGAATATGACAACTATTCAATAACAAAAAAAAAAGAAAAGAATTTTCTGCCAATTTCCTAGAATTCTTAACCAAAATGGGTCCAGAATTCGAGCAAAGTTAGGGATGGTAATATACTACAAATATTCCTAGAATTTGTCATGGTTGGATTGACAAAAAATTGACATTAATAATTTTGTTGTCTTCGTATTCGTATCAATTGTTCATTAACAATATCGCATTCATGTTCATGAGACCTCAACTCGCAAACCTCCATATGATAATTATTTTTGTGGTGTCATAAACATAATCATAATCTGTCAATCTATTTATGTGACTCATTTAAGAATAAATTGACACACTCGTATTTTAAATTGTTCATTTAAGAATTTTTGGGTTATCAAGAGAATAGTTTCAAAGCAAAAAGAACGAAATTAAAGAAAGAAAAAAAATAGCATGCTTGACTCAATATATTCATTTCCATTTAATTCTGATATAAATGTTAATACATATGGTTTAACCACTGCTGTACTTCCTAAACTCCACACATGCAAGCTCTTCACATCTTCCAAAACTTTTAACTCAAATGAAGCTAAGTCCCGGGAAAGCTTGCCTTCAGGGACTTCAACACTTCTTTGGATGCAACCTTTTTAGCTGTTTTCTTATCAGCATCTAAGAATGTGTGTTCGAACAACCTACCATTTGCATGGACTTCTATGGTAACAGCAGCCTTACCACTGATCCGTGAAGCCACGGGTTTTTTCATAGAGAAATGATTTTTTTGGCAGTACTCAGTCAACTCCCTTACCGGGTGGAATTTCATTGTCTCAGGAGTAATCATCGGCTCCAAAAGTGGCCTAATACTCTGAAACACTAGCTCCTTGTTGCATCCAGAATCAACAAATATTGCCCCAGCCAAGGATTCGATAATGTCTCCCAGTGCCTATAGAAAATTAGGAAGATGCTCAATGGATGTTTAGGCACATCAGAAAAAGAGAAATAAACGAGTGACTGAGCAGCCAAATCAGTTGTTAGCAAAATGAAAGCACACATTCAACAAACCGAGTCAACACTAACGATATCATCATGTACTTCAATTTGGCCCTATTTTTTTTTTTTCAGTCAATGTCAAAAAAAGAAAAAACCAAACAAAGAGTACAAAGCACACATTCAACAAACCGAGTCAACACTAACGATATCATCATGTACTTCAATTTGGCCCTATTTTTTTTTTTTTCAGTCAATGTCAAAAAAAGAAAAAACCAAACAAAGAGTTATAAGATCTCGTTCCTTCAGTCATAAAAAAATTGCCCACCATTCTTGTATTGTGATGTCTTATGCATACTAGTAAAGTAGATGAATTTCTTATGCATACAAGCATGTAGATGAACAGAATAAATAAAATTTCTTACTTGCAAAATTATAGCGAACTGACAATGCGACCTGGTGAAGGACTTAAGTCAAGAATTGTTTCCAAGTTTACGGTAGTTCTCTAATCTCACTAGAACCGCTAGCTATATCGAATTAAACTGCCCGTCCGAAACTCATTCAACCTCAATTAACAAATGCTTCGATTTATGAACATTGGGCAGAAGGTGTCTTTCAGAAAATGAAGCAATGATAACCCCAATAGGGATACAACAAAGCAATGATAAGCCAAATTTTAGCATGAATAAAAATTATACTGCATGTCTTACAAACAACTAACCTTCGGGAAAGATGTCACAGATTCCCATCCAAAAGTAGATCCCAAAGATAATTTCTCAAAACTGTCAACAGTGATGTTTATCCGCTTGTACAGTTCATGTGAAGCATGCAGAATATGCTTATGCAGCCCATGCTTGACTGAAGACAGTGCATAACAATCGTTGTTTACAGAAGCAGATCTCATATCAGTCAAGTATCCTGGCGAAAGTCCGGGATACTTGTTGTACAAGTAAACAGTGATGAGATAATCTAACACTGCATCTCCAAGAAATTCCAGCCGCTGCAATATCAAAGCAGGTATCACATTATAGTTATCCAACATTAAGAAAACATAACATTCAAGGAAAGGGAAATATATCCTACAATGGTACTCATTTAGTGCCAGTAACATCACTAGGACATAGTATGAGAGGCAGAAACTATCTATTGTTGTAATTATTATCATAAACAAAAATGCTTTACTGGAATTTTTATCATAATTACCTGATAACATCTTGGAATCTCGGGAAGCATGTAAGAACCATGGGTCAAGGCCTCGACTAATAAAGATGGATCACGAAATGAGTAATTCAAGAGCGACTCTAAATGGCGGACATTTACAAGCCTCTCTGCATGCACTTGGAACTGCCGCTGATATGGTACATTCACAAAATCCACCTTTATACCAATCCTATCCAGGAATATTAATCCCACATTTTCCCCGCCAGTGCTGAGGAATGCACCAATTAGAGCCTCAACTACATCAGCAACTGTCTTACTTTTAAACTTCTTTCTTCCAGTAACATAAATTTTTCTTCCATTGAAAAGTGAGTCATCATTCAATTCATAGCTTCCTGAATTATCACCAGGAATTATCCACATTTTTGGATCGAAAGACTCAGTACGGATAAATCCCTGCAATTTTAGAAGTAACATAAGCAAGTCACAAGACATTCATTTGATTTACTTGGTATAACAACATAATTATAAACAAGACAATCAACAATATTATGAGCAAAAGAAATGGATCTCCAGAAACCCCTCTCTAGCCTAACAATTGTGATTAGCACTCAAAAACAGCTATAAGACTGAAATATTGCACCGAAGATATCAATTTGAGGAACAAATAAAGAATTGATACAAAGAATTTCATCCGTTATAATTAAAAACCAACATTATATGAGAGAGGAGGCAATGCTGTTCTAGTTATCAATAACCAGTAATTATACGAAAAACCATACAACTCCAGACACAAGATGGAAGGTACATTACAACTTAAAAAAGAATAAAATATAAATAGAAGAAAAAGTCACAAGAACACATCCATACAGACAAAACACAGAAAAAATTCAGATCCATTGCTGGAAAAGTAAAATTACCGGGAGTTTTTGCTCACACCCTAGCTTGCAAAGTGCAGCATTTGATATTATTCGTTCCTTCTTAACACTAAGAAGGCCTTCGTGATTATTTTGATATGTCTTGAATAGCTGCTGACTAGCTGCATATTTAAGAAAGGAGTCTCCAAGAGTCTCTAGAGATTCTAGATGAAAATCCTCTTGGCACTTCTTCGTAGTGATTGCTTCCAACACCTACCACGAAGAGTCGCTGTTAGTGCAAATTCAAACAAGAAGTTCAAAGGAGACTAGAGCATGCATGGGAAAAGCCATTGGCATGAAATAAACAGGATGTCTACCAAGAAAGGTAGTGATGATTTTGTTTTGACTGCCCGGTTCACCAACTTATTGATTAGTGAGCAGAAAGTCTTCATTTATGAACTTTTTACGATCAAACAATTTCTTGTTTCAAACCTTCTTAGTGCATTAATTAAATTATATCATGTTATGTTTTTCAGTTCATATCTTTTGGTTGTAATATCATTTGTTGGGCATGTTAAGAGTTTTGAACACTAGAGTCCTTACTTATAAGTTTAACCTGTTGGGTCAAGTATTTACTTCATGATCTAATATATCCCATTAACCACTTTTTATGTACAAGCATTATCCTATTTCATTTAATTGTTCACAAGTGAAGTACCTAGGGCAACGTGACAATCATTATGCACTTACTACTATTTTGGCACATAATGCATATACAATTTACAAGCAGAATACCTTGATGGTTGGAATGGTAACATTTTGCATGCAATGATCCAAAAGCATATTCTTCAAATTGACAGCAAGGAGCAAAGACTGAAGACGGTGCATGATGGATGGAACGAACGTGAAAGAATAAAATGTACTGAGTGATATAGGAGCCATGATTATGCGACACAGCTCAGGAGGCAGTTCAAAAGATATCTTACTCGGCTCTGCAACAACAGACTCAGGTTTAAATTATGTGGAATAGATGGAAAACTTTCAAATAAATATATGATTGCTTTCACAGTTCTGCAAAAACAACAGATACAAGATCAAATCGCACAAAATAAATGTAATACTTCAAAGGATTAGACCTAAGAACAAGTCGATCAAAAGGATATTCAGTTAGTCACACAACTCATGAACTAATCTCAACGTGCCAAAAGAGCATAGGTCCAACCATGCATTGTTTGTAAACTCACTCTACTGTCATAACACCAGTTCTCTTCAGTGTTCTGTCTACCAAAATCACGGAAATATACATAATTCCAACACTTAACAAGCAATTCAAACATAGACTCATTTAAAAGTATAAGAGAGATTGATACATTTTTTCTTAATCTTTGGTTTGATATTCTGGACGAAAACGGTTTACCGTTTCTTGAGAAAACGGTTAACCGTTTAAGTCCAGAGAGCATGTTTTTGTTCTGGGATAAAACGGCTTACCGTTATTGAGAAAACGGCTAACCGTTTATTTACAGAGAGCAACGTATTTGACATTCTGAAATAAAACGGCTCACCGTTTATTGAGAAAACGGCTAACCGTTTATTTCCAGAAATGCGTCAACTAGAAAACGGTTAAACAAGTTTGAAATTTAATTGTCAAACAATGCAAATTCAAACAAAAAAGGGTGTCTTTGAAGAAGTACCATTTCGAATGGTTGCATTCTTTTAAATAAGCATCTTCTTCATTGAAAGAAATACACAATTTAGATTGATAATCAGTTTTACAGATTTCATATGTGTTCTGAAAATACAATCTTATTTGCTAAAGATTGTATTCAGAATTTGATATATCTTGGGGGTAATTTGCCATTAAAACTCTATAGCAAATCAAGATTGGTGAGGGCAAATAAAACCTTAAAGGAAAGTGTGCAAACACGTCTCAAATCCTAAGAAATTGTCTTTGTTCTTTGCCTCCATATTCTTATTCACCAACAATCTTTAAGGTTTTATTGTTTCAAATTGAGGCAGAGAAGAGTTTGACATCTTTTCTGAATCCTAGTGTTCATCTCGATCGTTTTGATGGAACTAATTTCACTCGTTGGAAGGAAAAATTGTTCTTTCTCCTTACTGTTCTTAAAGTGGCATGTGTTCTTGATCCGAAATTAGAACCATTTCCAGAACCAAGAGAAGATGATACCGAAGTTGTTAAGGCTGCAAGGAAACGTCGTGAAGATGATGAATTGATGTGCCGGGGTCACATACTCAATACGCTTTTTGACAGGTTATACGATCTCTACAATTCTATGACTTCTCCGGTGGAAATTTGGAATGCTCTTGAGTACAAATACAAAACGGAGAAAGAAGGTACTGACAAATTCCTTGTATCTAAATATTTTGAATTTATTATGGTAGACACAAAATCTATTCTTGATCAAATAAATGAGTTACAAATTATTGTTGCTAAGCTTCGAGAGTTAAAAGTTGAAATTTCTGAATCATTTCAAGTTGGGGCTATTATTGCTAAATTGCCTCAAAGTTGGAATGATTATAGAAAGAAACTCATTCATAGTAAAGAAAACATAACTTTAGAAGAATTGCAAAAACACTTGGTAATTGAAGAAGAGACTAGGTCTCGCGAATCCAAGGATAAGCATGATTCTACTAAAGTTAATGTTGTTGAAGCTAGTAAATTCTCAAAGAATTTTAAAGTCAAGAATGACAAGAAATTCAAGAAGTCCAGCACACAAAAGTTTTCAGGAAATTGTTTCTTTTGTGGTAAGAAAGGCCATCGCCAAAGTGATTGCAGATTCAAGAAGAAAAAGGAAGAAGTGAATTTCCATAAAGCTAATGTTATTGAAAAAAAATCTGAAGAGATTTGTGCTATGGTTTCTTAAATGCAAATTGGCATGATTACCGAAACCAATATGGCTGAAACTAAGTCCTATGATTGGTGGCTCGATTCGGGTGCAACAATTCATATCATACAAAGAAGAAACAGAAGGACAAATGGTTCTCATGGGGAACAGTAATGCAGCTATAGTAGCAGGGAAAGGAGTAGTTGAGATCAACTTCAATTCTGGAAAGAAAGTCACATTGTACAATGTCTTTCATGCACCTTCCGTTAGGAAGAATCTTATTTCTCCTAGTTGTATGTGTAAGCATGGGCTTAAGATTGTGCTTGAGGGTAATACTTGTATTGTCTCAAAGAATGGATTATTTGTTGGGAAAGGGTATTCTTGTGATGGAATGTACAAACTCAGCATTACTAATAATAATATCAACTTAGCTTATATTGTTGAGTCTTGTGATATTTGGCATGCTAGATTAGCACATTTGAACTTTAGATCTTTGAAATACATGTCTAAGCATGGTTTGATTAATTGCAATGATGTTAAAGGTCATAAGTGTGAAATCTGCATCCAAGCTAAATTAACTAAGAAACCTTTTCCTAAAGCTGAACGAAATACTCAAATATTGGATTTAATACATACCGATATTTGTGAGTATAATGGCATGTTAACAAGAGGAGGTAAGAGGTACTTTATCACTTTTATTGATGATTGTTCTAGATACACTTATGTGTATTTACTTAGAACAAAAAATGAAGCTTTTGATAAATTTAAAATTTTCAAAGCTGAAGTTGAGAATAAAAAAGATAAGAAAATCAAAATGGTTCGTAGTGATAGAGGTGGTGAATATTTCTCAATTGAATTTAATAATTATTGTGAAGAATTTGAAATTATTCACCAAAGATCAGCTCCATTTACTCCTCAACAAAATGGTTTGGCTGAAAGGAAGAATAGGATTTTCACGGATATGATAAATTCCATGATCCTTAATGCAAAACTACCAAATAATTTGTGGGGGGAAGCATTACTCACTGCATGTCATATTCATAACAGAATTACATCTTTGAAAACACATATATCTCCTTATGAAATTTGGAAAGAAAGAAAATCAAACTTGATGTATTTAAGAGTCTGGGGTTGTTTAACCTTTTATAAAATACATGACCCTAAGTCATCAAAATTGAGTGCTAGAGGTATAAAAAGTGTTTTCGTAGGATATGCTGAAAATTCCAAGGCTTATAAGTTGTTAGATTTAGATTCTAATGTGATTGTGGAATCTAGAAATATTGAGTGTATTGAGAATAAATTTCAACTTGATTCTAATATTGAATTAGAATCAATTATTGATCAACTATGTGTTAATACTCCTGTTACCTCCACTAACAATAATAAAATGAAAGAGTCTGACATTTTTCGAACTAAAAAGGAGTCAACGTGAAAAGAAAGAAAAGAGTTTACCTTCGGGTTTTATTTCATCACAAGCATTACTCTTCTTGGTTGAAGGGGATAGAAAAAATGTACTTAACAAAGTACCATTGTTGTTAAATATTGAAAAAGATCCAAAGACAATTTAGCGAAGCTATGTCTTTAAGAGACGCTTCTTTTTGGAGAGAGGCGATAAATGATGAAATGGATTCGATTATGTCGAATCAAACATGGGTCTTGGTTGATCTTCCTCCAGGATCTAAACCAATTAGCAGCAAATGGGTATTTAGAAGAAAGTACAATAGTGATGGTACTTTGCAAACTTTTAAGGCTAGATTAGTAGCCAAAGGGTTTAAGCAAAGAAATGGTATTGATTATTTCGATACATATGCTCCGGTAGCTAGGTTAACTTCTATAAGAGTGCTATTTGCAATTGCTTCATTGAACAATTTGTATGTGCATCAAATGGATGTTAAAACAGCTTTTCTTAATGGTGATCTTGATGAAGAAATCTATATGGAACAACCTGAGGGATTTGTTTTGCCAGGAAATGAGAAAAAAGTATGCAAGTTAGTCAAATCTTTTTATGGCTTAAAGCAAGCACCAAAACAGTGGCATGAGAAGTTTGATTCGGTAATTTTATCTCATGGTTTTAAGCATAATAATGCTGATAAATGTATATATTTTAAATTTACGAATGATTTTGGTGTGATTATATGCTTGTATGTTGATGACTTGCTTATCTTTGGAACAAATATGCAAGGAGTAGATGATACAAAGAAGTATTTAACTTCACAGTTTAAGATGAAAGATCTTGGTGAAGTAGATACTATCTTAGGTGTCAAAGTGAATAAACATAGTGGGGGTTACTCGTTGTGTCAATCTCATTATATAGAGAAAGTGCTTCTTAAATTCAATTATTTGAAATTTAAAGAAGCTAATACCCCATATGATTCTAGTATTAAATTACTAGAGAATTCAGGCCGAGTAGTAGCACAACTAGAATATGCTAGTGCTATTGGTAGCTTGATGTATGCTATGCATTGTACGAGGCCTGATATAGCATTTGCAGTTTGCAAAATGTCAAGATTCACGAGTAACCCTAGTGTTGAACACTGGAAAGTAATTGGTAGAATACTTGGTTATCTTAAAAGGACCATTAATTTGGGTTTGTTTTATAATGATTATCCTGAAGTACTGGAAGGATATTCAGATGCTAGTTGGGTAACCAATACAAGAGATAATAAATCCACTTCTGGTTGGATTTTTACAATTGCTGGAGGAGCGGTTTCTTGGGCTTCAAAGAAACAAACGTGCATAACTCATTCAACAATGGAAAGTGAGTTTATAGCACTTGCAGCTGCAGGCAAAGAAGCAGAATGGCTGAGAAATTTGTTGTTTGATATAATATTGTGGCCACAACCGATGCCATCTATTTCTTTGTACTGCGACAGTGAAGCTACATTGTCTAGAGTTTATAATAAAGTGTATAATGGAAAATCTAGACATTTTAGCTTGAGACATGAATATGTTAAACAATTAATAGCAAATGGTGTTATTAATATTGTTTATGTTAGGACTAATAAGAACCTAGCAGATCATTTAACAAAAGGTCTTTCAAGAGACTTAGTTAAGGATACATCTTTTGGAATTGGATTGAAACCTTTGCATAATAAAGTCACCAACGACGGTAACCCAACTATGTAGTAGTTGTACCGCTACTCCATAGTTAAATGGATAATAACAAGTTGTTGTTATGTGACTGGTTTGGCACCGAATAATAAATAATCTCATTCGAGAGTTTCGGTGTAAATAGCTACGAGGTTGAGGTTGAGTATTTACTCTTAATGAAGTTCAAGTCTTATAGTAGCTAAAGATATGATTTGAAACTTCACCTAAGTGAACATAAGAAATGGTGCCGTTTCTAACAAGATTATGGTTTAATCTTGTAAATGTTCATGAATCCAAGATAGAGCACAAGGCCGGAATATTGCTAACTATTGGAACACAATTTTGAAATCTGTGATAGCTTATATGTGATGTATCTCCGGTATTTACTTAAGAGACAAAGTTTAATGCTTAGCACACTATTGTTTTGTAAATACTTTGAAATACACTCACTAATTAAAGGTTAAAATCGAAAGATACCTTTTTGTATGTATAAGTTTATCATTAATAAATCTGAAAAAATATTTCAATCTAGTGGGGATTGTAAGAGAGATTGATACATTTTTTCTTAATCTTTGGTTTGATATTCTGGACGAAAACGGTTTACCGTTTCTTGAGAAAACGGTTAACCGTTTAAGTCCAGAGAGCATGTTTTTGTTCTGGGATAAAACGGCTCACCGTTATTGAGAAAACGGCTAACCGTTTAACTCCAGAGAGAGAATGTTTTATGTTCTAGAGAAAACGGCTCACCGTTATTGAGAAAACGGCTAACCGTTTAACTCCAGAGAGAGAATGTTTTATGTTCTAGAGAAAACGGCTCACCGTTATTGAGAAAACGGCTAACCGTTTAAGTCCAGAGAACATGTTTTTGTTCTGAGATAAAAAGGCTCACCGTTATTGAGAAAACGGCTAACCGTTTAAATCCAGAGAGCATGTTTTTTGTTCTGGGATAAAATGGTCCACCGTTATTGAGAAAACGGCTAACCGTTTATTTACAGAGAGCAACGTATTTGACATTCTGATTATTGAGAAAACGGCTAACCGTTTAAGTCCAGAGAGCATGTTTTTGTTCTGAGATAAAAAGGCTCACCGTTATTGAGAAAACGGCTAACTGTTTAAATCCAGAGAGCATGTTTTTTGTTCTGGGATAAAACGGCTCACCGTTATTGAGAAAACGGCTAACCGTTTATTTACAGAGAGCAACGTATTTGACATTCTGGAATAAAACGGCTCACCGTTTATTGAGAAAACGGCTAACCGTTTATTTCCAGAAAGGCGTCAACTGGAAAACGGTTAAACAAGTTTGAAATTTAATTGTCAAACAATGCAAATTCAAACAAAAAAGGGTGTCTTTGAAGAAGTACCATTTCGAATGGTTGCATTCTTTTAAATAAACATCTTCTTCATTGAAAGAAATATACAATTTAGATTGATAATCAGTTTTACAGATTTCATGTGTTCTGGAAATACAATCTTATTTACTAAAGATTGTATTCAGGATTTGATATATCTTGGGGGTAATTTGCCATTAAAACTTTATAGCAAATCAAGATTGGTGAGGGCAAATAAAACCTTAAAGGAAAGTGTGCAAACACGTCTCAAATCCTAAGAAATTGTCTTTGTTCTTTGTCTCCATATTCTTATTCACCAACAAAAAGTGCAATGCAGGCCATCCATTATTTTCATGAAATTGACATTTGTAAACTTCTACAAGAAGTGAAAATTCAGTTGACAATTGGACAAAAGATAATTTGGAAAATACTAATATTGCTGATATAATTTGCCAAAACAAAATGCAAAAATTGAAATTGTGTCAAAAACTTGGTCAAATTTTCTGTCCTTTTTTTCCATTTAAGGTGCATGATGGTAATCCAATCCCATCCCTACCCATGCGAGCAAGGATCAAATCCCAAACCTCTTGTACCACCACAAGAGATTTCACTAATTGAACTGACTAGCACCCACTATTTAAATTTTCTGACTTGCTTACCCACAAGAACAATAACAGAACAAACAATTGGTGTAATAATTATCAGATTTGAAGACAGTGCATATCAACTAACAGGGCAGCAGAAAACAGTTAACCACTTCAAATAAACTAAACACTTGGGGGACATCTCAAACATGCTTCGCTAACACTAAAACTTTACATTAGCTCACACATGCACACAAACACACGCAAAAGAGAACAAATTGTAAAGAACAAATTAAAATGAGTAATTGATACCTTTCTGCTTTTGTTGTCTGCACTTACTAAGGTAATTTTGCACATGAAAAATGCGTCTCCCATTAAGCAATAGTTCTCGATCAAAACTCAACTGGATATCATACCTGCAATGTACAAGATGAAATTCAGCCATTCAAGTTATGTATATACTACATAAATATGACATATCCACATTAAAATGTGGACTAAAAAATTTTATATATATTCATATTCTACAAGTAGTATTAAGTACACACCGTTCGTCATAGTGTTTCTTGTATGTGATAGCACTTCCATCATTCCTCGTAAAAAGTGAATTTGCATTCAAATGGCCTAAAACACCTGTGATACAATATATCTGACCATTATGAGGGGTGCAGACTAGAGAATTATGAATCTTGCATGTGCACAGCGGACCGCTTTTGGTATGTACAACACGATCATTAAACATTGTAGAACAATTCATGTTATGCTTCGAACCATTGTCACGAGGAAACAACACAGAAACGACAGATTTCCAATCAATCAACTGTCCAGTGGATGGAAGCAAAAGATAATCTATCTCAAGATCATCCCCTAGCTGAAATCGATCCAAAATCTCATTCAATTTATCCAAATTATGATCCATAATAACTCTGAAAAGAGTTATCTGAAACCTCCTACAAAGAAGGACCTGGAACATGTTGAAAAATTGAAATTAAATAAAGTTTACAAATCAAAATGCTTAAAAAGTATATGTCACACCTCTGATCAAGTTGAAGTCAAAAAACCAGATATCATACCTGATTTGGTTTAAGCTGAATTCGGCCAAGGTGTTTCAGATTGACTGTCAATCTACCCCTATCAACTTCCAAATCAAAATTCACTTTTTTAATTTCAGATTCAAGTTCAGTCCTCATAGCAAGCACAATATTATGAGCTGGAATATCATAGTTAAAGTGCTGCTTCAATTCGATTAAGTAGCAATGGTATGTTATCTTGGTATCTTTTGGACTCTGATTCACAAGTTCAGGAGGGAAGTAAATGGGATGTTCAGCATTATAAGGTTCATTCCCTGCACATTAAAGAAACACGAAAGAAGGTTTAAAAATCTAAATGAGGAAACCAAATAATGAATGGTTATAGCTCTCTAAACATTCAAAATACAACAATACTTTACAAGCTGCTCATATTATACAAAACTAAAGGCTTCTTATGCAAGTTACCACGTTTTTGTGCATCATGTTCTTCGACAACAATATCAGGAAGAAGATTATCTGTTAAAGCACCAATCTGATGAAGCTTCTTGCAAGCTTCAAGACAAGCAGCTTGCTTCAGAGTTTTAATGTTTCCCTGTGCAATAACAGTTTGTATAGGGCAGTCGTTGGGAAGATACAGTGTGCAAATCCCCATCTCCTTGTTTATATCAAACTTTGGAGTAGGCTTGAAATATCTACAGAAAATAAAACCAATCGAAATAAGCAACACTCCACTAAGCCATAGTACGGAAACAAAACAAAAGACTTAAACAATAAATACATAACGACGAGCTTAGCATTATCTGCAAGAATGAGTCAAAAATGGTTTACCCATCAGAAGGGAGCCGTGAGCAGTAAAAGTATATCAAACTAACGCTTGAACTAAGAGTTGCAATTGCGCCTGTGCTTTCAACGTAGTAAAAATCCTCACCATACATATGATTATTAAGAGGGGAGCAGGGAAGAGATGTGTGGCTAAGAACTTCCTTTCTCATTTTGTTCCCACTAGCAAGATAGTTCTCTAGCCGAGATTGTGTAGTAGAATCCCCACTATAAATTATCAAAAAAGAGAATAAAATACTCTAGCAACAACACAGAAAACTTAACAATTTGAATAATTTTAAACAAATGAATATCATAAAAATGCAATATAAAAATATTCCATGGCTGTACTAAATATCTGCATGTCATGAGAAATGAAAGGCATTACCTCTTCACCATTAACAAATAATCCGAATTCCGCAT
Source organism: Citrus medica (assembly GCA_002013955.2). Classification (NCBI taxonomy): domain Eukaryota; kingdom Viridiplantae; phylum Streptophyta; class Magnoliopsida; order Sapindales; family Rutaceae; genus Citrus; species Citrus medica. The sequence continues at coordinate 58,489 of MKYO02013566.1, forward strand.
TCTAGCACGACCTCTAGTCTGTATGAAACTGCAAACAGTGCGTGAAGGATCGAACATAATAACCAAGTTGCAACTTTGAACATCTAAACCCTCCTCAAGAATTGATGTTGCAACAATGATGTTCACCTGCAGATGGTAATTAGGAGCCGAAGAAAAAAGAACATCATTTGGAATCTGGGATCGTATATAAACATACCAAGCCTCTACGAAATTCTTCCACAATTTCATTCTGTTTTTTCCTTGATTGGCATTGTATCCCTGAGTTATTCCCGGCAATGTATTTAGTCTTCCATGTACAGTGTCTTGGAAGCAGCTCACCCAACAGAGATTGAAACACAATGGCTGTAATGACCCTTTCTACAAAAATTATACATCTTATGTCCTCCACACCCCTGTGTTTACACAATAATCAGAAAAATCAGCAAAAATATTACGATCTACAACTGACACAAAGAAAAATCTTATGCAAATTACTTTGATTATCCAGAATGAGCTGGACCTGGCTAATATAATTCAAAATGCACGACATTATACAACTTTAGAATTATGGTTTGTCCGGTCAAACCATCTAATCATGCAATGAAGCAAACACTCAGCACCTCCTTAGGCATCAATTTTCCAAAAGGCTAACACTTCCCTCTGTGTGATTGTGTGTGTGTGGTTAAGACTTCACTATGACAGATGTAGTACAGGTGCTTTCCCTGAGGTTAAGGTTGAATGCAAGAACCTCCATTTATATTTTTTAATTCAAGATGAACTCACCCCCCGAGTAAATTCATCGAGCATTTAAACTTAATTGTTCTTGATCAGCGTTTTGAATACAACAGAAACAAAAAACTTAATAAATACAGAAACAAAAACAAAATTCCAATTAATATACAACATTCTTCCAAACTAGTTATTTTTTCCTACTTATTTTTCCCTTTTCTGTTCTATTTTGCTGTCATAAGCCACTTCCATAATTGATTGAACTAAACAATAAAAACTGTGGAAAAGTTATAAGAATCTTAACTATATTATAGAAAATAATACTGTATGCACTATGTGGCATGTTTACTCTCAAGGGACCCGGAAACTAAATTCAAGGTGTTAAGAGCTGAAATAGTACTAGGCATCGTCTATCAGTTCAAGCTTTTGAGTTAACTGGGTAATTAACATGATAAATGGCATGTTTACTCTCAAGGGACCCGGAAACTAAATTCAAGGTGTTAAGAGCTGAAATAGTACTAGGCATCATCGTCTATCAGTTCAAGCTTTTGAGTTAACTGGGTAATTAACATGATATCATAGTTTGTCTAATCAACTTGCGCTATCCTAACCTATTATATCAGTAATATTATAAAAATTTGAGTTCATGTTTGTTGTTATATTAGATATTATTTTTGTGTTTGAATACTATTATTGGATCCACAGCTGTCAACTTCAGTTTTTAGGTTGGCTTGTCACTTAACAGAACGATTCTTATAAATTATAGAGCATATTGGAATTTATAAATTATTTTAAATTAATTTTATGAAAATCAATGATCATGCATGCATGCCAACCTGTACTCAAGAAGAGATTCGATAAGACAAACAATTTTCTCCGTCAGAAGCCCAGAATCCACGTTAAATTTAGAATCATCACCTATGGACCACTCTGTGCCTAAATTTAGGGTAAAAAGAGAAAAAGAAAGGACAAACATTAGCATGTAAGGATAACACATTCAGTCTCCAATTCTCTCAGCAAATTGAAGAATACCAGATGGTACATAAGTCACCAATGCCTGAGATGCATCTGAACCAAACTTTTTGATGATTGTCTCACCAAACCCATCCAATTGTTCCCAAGCAAAAAAGTCACTTTCATAGCATGATATGGTCTCTGCAGCCTATTACAGAAACACACATGTAAATTATAATAATACATGCAGGTGAATAGAAGTGCAAAACAATGAAGAAACACTGGATAAATACCTTCAAAGCCAACCAAACACCAAGCCCATTTAAACAATATAACAAAGTTGACTTTACTCTTGATATATTCTTCCTTATTGACTCTGCTTGAGCTTCATTCAGATCCAAATTTTCCAATGATCGATTATGCTGAAATACAATAGATCTACTCAGCAGCCATCAACTAACATTATATTTAATGATCAATTCCAACATTTCTCAGAGAAATCAAGTACTCAAATATACATTCTCAAATTGGAAAAAGAAAAAAAAGGTAAGATTAACTCTAATATTAAGTTGCAAAGGCCAGTCAACACATTAAGTCAAATTTGTACATCCATTTTCATACTTAGGATTTGTTTGTTTTGCTGAATTAAGTCCATTTACATCTTCATTTAACTCATTCAAATATTTTTTAATGGTTTGCTGTTCTGCATTAATGGTGATTCTCAAAAAATAGCGTTGACTCAGCAGGTTTCCAGGATTCCTAGAAGAATGAATTATTTAGATACAATAATAGAAATACCAATAATAGAACTTGTAGCGTATTATCTTGATTTAAAGAACTTGATTTATGGCTATCCGATACTGTTGGTATAACATAATTTTTTAGCACATCAAATATAGTTTATTGCTCATTTTAACATTTGACAATATAAGGATAAAAATGTCAAATTGTTGGTTTCAAATTCTTTTGAAAAATTACAATAATACAAAAATAAGTTAGCACTTATTTTTAGGTATCAAAATAAATGGACAAACATATGGTGTAGAATCATTCATTTAGCCTTACAATAGTCTTCTTTTTTTTTTTTGGTTGCAAGCACACACACACATATATGTGTGTTTATTCTTAATACCGTCTATTCAGAATTTAGATCAATACAAATTTTAAATAAAAAATAAAAATTAGCATAGTATATTCTTAAAATCATAGATTATTTGTATCATTTTCAGCAAAACTCATTTCCCTTTAGCCCTTTGCTTTCCCCTTATTATAACTCTCTTCATAGAATGAAGTACTCTAATACTATATATGAATCTCAAGCGTCAAGTATTACATTCGTTCAGACAAGAAGTATGTACCATACAAGGAGGATAAAATGATTATTTTTTCAAATATCAGAAAAACAATAATCTTCAGCATTGCAATCCAAGTTTTTACTCAGAGAATACTCACCTTTAATTCTATCATTGCCAGTTCATCTGCTAAGCGAGTATACAAAGCATGTGGAATCTCATCGTACTGGTAAAACTTGAACTTTGGAGTTGAAAATGGTATGAAATTAGAGAGCACAGATTCACTGGCACATGTATAGACCTATTGTACAAGAAAATGAAGGTATGAATAATCAACTAAATAGCATCAACTGAACCACCAAGCTGGACCGTGTTAAAATTAAACAAACATTACAAAAAATTTGGAATACAGACTTGCAAGATTAAGTATGTATGTATTTATAGGCCATAATCAGTGATACCTCTTTCTTCAAAAAATAGACGATACCTTTTTAAATTTTTGGATTAACCTTGACTTATGTCTTTCCCAAGCAGTTGGTATAACATAAAAAATAATTAAAAAATAATAAAACACAAAAGAAAAGAAGGAACCTTTGAATTCATAAGAGTCTCAAGATCATGAATCTTTTGCCAATAGTCTTGTGCTGAACTAGAAACTACAACAAAAAGATATGAGTGAAAAATGATTCAGATGCCATACCCATAATGAAATAACATTGTATCAGATATTATCAAGTCTTGAATACCTTTTGACTTTATGGGAGATGCGGTCATCCCGAAAATCCTAGGAAGATTAGAGTCACCTGTTTCTAATAGACGGTGATAGAACTCCTGCAAAAAAGAAAAAAAAAGTAATATAATGCAAAAGGCAAGCAATGTAACAGTTATATCTTATGATGATGTACCAACATGAGCAAGAAACATTAACTTTCAGATACATAATTGTGACTGCACATTTGCAGATTTGTGGTTATAGCTGACTTTCAACTTCTTAGACTTTAACATACCCAAACTTACCAGTATGTCAGTTGCCCCCCCCCCCCCCCCCAAAACAAAAACAAAAAAAGTTGTGATGACCTCGTTTAACATGGTCGACATTAAATGTTCAAAAGTGCTGTGCTTCATAGCATTGCCTCTGGAACTTTGTTACTTGTGTATGGTCAAGGATGTTAATTTGAGAAATGATCATTCTTTTATAATTTGCAACTGCCATTTATAGGTTTTGGGTCGGAGTGGATTGGAATGTGAAGGACACCCCCCCCCCAAAAAAAAAATGAAAGAATCCCTAGCAATGTTACTCTGCAAATCCATTACGAGCAAAGTTCCATATGAAATGTGAACTTAGCTCTATGAAACAACAGTTTCCTAAGAATTCCTACTTCATTCAATTGTTACAAAGATGAAAAGATAAAAACAATAATAATAGTAGTAGTACTGGCAGCAGCAGTAGTAGTAATGAAAAAAATGAAGAAGAAGAAGATGATGACGTTGAAGCTATGATTTGTGAAACAACCTGTCAAACTAGAAATTGCTAATAAGATTCTGATATCTCTCTTACTCTAGTCTGTCGTTTAAATGTTATCATAAGGAACAATTGGTTGAACTAGAAATAAAAGAAGTAAACAACAATATCAACAAACATCAAGAAAACTCACCGTCATGATAGAAGCATATTGGTGTTTACCCCTGGCATGATGGCATTCATCAAGAATTAAAACCTTGATCATGTTTAGTTTAAAATAGCTGAGCCTCAAGCCATCAAGCAAAATCTGAGGCGTCATCACAAGTACCTGTAGGGATTCAACTGGAAATTACTACTCACTGTGTACAAAGTCCCTCAAATTTTATGAAGCTAAAGCACTGTCACATGAAGAAGAATGTGAGATCTTATACAGAAAAGTAGCAGCCTTTCATGGATTTGGAAGAAAGCTTCCAAAAGTTAATTATACGTATGTTAACAACCCATCATGACATCTTCAAACGTGAGTTTTACTATAAATCATTAAGAAAGGGTAAGAATTTAAAACTCCGTATAATTTTTCAGAAACATAATGAAATGCATGGAAGGACTGCTGTGATGCAGTGTTCTCTGTGAAGCAGGCTAAAGCTTTGGGAAAACCGAGACCAAACAATAGATAATGCAATGAACAAAATCATGCCAGCTTGTCAATAAAAAGTGAAAGCAACAAGGACAATAAGAAGTCCGGTAAGATCACAACGAGTAACCTTAAGAACAGAAAACTAAGGGAACATTGAATTCAAATAATGGAGTCAACAAACCAGTTAATTGAATTAAGTCAGCAAAGTAGTTACTTGAAATAAGTACATATAACTCGTGAATGATTTTATTATTTTATATATGTAAGAATTCACCTCGTGTTTGTTCATTTCTTCCTTCCACGTTGCACCATCCCAGAAGTCAACTCCCATTTCTCCCCAGTACTTACCCACTTTCAAGTCGGTGTGCATTCTAATAGCTTCAGCTTGCTAATTTAAAAAACAAAAATAAAACATAAAATATAAAATCAAAATCAAAGCTATGAAAAGCAAAACTTTTGAATTTGAACTCCAAGGAACACATCCACTAATTCTAAAATGTCAGCAATATACAACTTTTGACATAAAAAAAAAAAAAACCAAATCTAAAAGTTTTAATAAGAGTTATGAATAGAAATCAAATGTGTAAGATTTTCTTCTTTGGTGTTAACAGGTTCTGAAATTCAATGGTAGAACTAATATTTGAATTTGAAATATAATGATTTTCACATTAGTTCCACTCTGAATTTCAAAAACTTAAGCTTCAACAAACAAATCTAAAACTCATGAAGCTTGTTTGGAAGCTACTTTTATAAATACAAAGAAATGTCATATTTATCTCTTTTACCTTTAACCCAGATCAAGCATTTTAAAGTCTTAATGGCAAAAACATTTTTGATTCTATAAAATAAGGGGCAATTTTTCCCCCCTTCTGCAATTGCTGGCTGAATTTTGAAAAAAAGAAAAAGAAAAAAAGAGTTCCACTGGAGAGGAATCCACAAACACATATCTGAGCATACCTGAGGTACCAGAACCACTTTTGGAACCAAGAAGACAGCAACGAAAGGCGAAGGCTTCCTCAGAAGATAAGCATAGCTTCGAAGCAGCATGATGGCAATTAGAGTCTTGCCAGACCCAGTTTCCAGAAACACAATAGTGTTTTGCTTTAGTGCATTCTCCAGTGCTTCCAGCTGATAACTGCAACAACACAGTACAGTGAAACCCACTAATCATCAAACTAAAAATTAAAAAAAAAAAAAAGGAAAACAAATATTTGATGGCATAATCAACAATCCATTTCGTTGATCGGTGAGAAAAATCATCAAAAAACATTTCATTAAATAAATTAAAATTTTGTCAAACTCACTTTCTGGCAAAGGGCAGGGTGTCAGCAGATACTTCCTCAGTAGTGTCCGATTCCATGCTAACAGGCTCCATGGCTGTTCAAGTGATCCATCAAACACTTTTAGTCAACCAAGATTCAACAAAAACAATTATTTCTTAACACTACATTCGCACACAAACTTACATATCCATCTATGACCAAACCAAGACAATGCAGCAAAATCAAACGCAATTAATAAGCGACTAAATATCAAATATTAACCAAAAGAAGGGCGAAAAAACAAGACTAACCCAGAACCCAAACATCCAAATAAGAACTTACTAACAGATTCAATGAGTGTGAAAATGAGAAACAAAGAACACAGTGACAGTAAAAGCTCAAATGGGTACTGTTGTTTTGCTTTGGTATTCTTGTAAAGCAGCAAATATCACTGCTCTCTGATCGTTGCTATATATAAGAGAGTGTATGCGCGTGACAGAGAGCAGATGAAGTCATGAAACAGTGGGAAAAAAATATTTGAACTTGCAAGAGAAGGAACCTGTGAAGGAAGCCTTTGACAGAACAGTGACGAAAAACTGGTAAAGAGTGACAGCGACATAAATAGAGGAATATCGATCATAAAAGTAGGACTTTTTTTAAAAAAATTTTTTACATAATTAGGGAATAATAACATTATAGTCCCTATTTTTTAACACAATAGCAAGTATAGTTTAAAAGTTCTTGTGTGAGTCTCTTTGTCAAAGTTCATTGTCGCTTGTTAATTAATAAAATACAATCAATAATGTCCTTCTATAATTATGATAACTCTAAAATCAACTTATTCAAGGACTTACTGTAAATTGTGTATATATGCAATTACGATATGCATTTGGTAAGATAATCACTTTTACTTAATAACTAATATTCACAACTAATATCTACAATGCACACTTAATATTGTTATTTTTTTTATTGAAATGTTTTTTTAATAGGATTTACAACTAATATTAACAAATGCGATATGCATATATTAAATTTAGAAAAAAAAATAGAACAATTATTATATGTATTTGATAAAGTAATTAATCACTTTTACTTAAGAATTAATATTTGCACCTAATATTTACATCGAACACTTAAACTACAGCATGATCTTTTTATTAAAGGTTTTTTAACAGGATTCGAAAACAATACAAGGACTCAAATGAAACAAATGAAAGTTTTTATCATTTGCTTATGTTTTTACAAAAAAAAGTAAATCACAATTTTTTTTATTTTTTATTTTACTCACATAATAATAGAAATTAAATTTGAACCCTCTACAGTTAAGTTGTTGTACCTACAATATCCTTTTTACTTTTTAAATTTGAAAACCTTTAAGAAGTAATATAATTAAAAAATTAAAAAAATGATGTAATGGATTTGAATTTAAAAAAAAAAAAACAAATGTCATTGATCAATGGCCAAGTGACATCCGCACCCTTTCAAGTACAAATCAACCTCTTTTTTTTTAAGTCACTCTATAGTACTTGATGATAATGTCACATGCATTTGTCGGAGTCACGTAGATTTTAACTACGTGTGATATATAAATTTAAATTTAAAACAAAAAACAAAAATATTATCAACTTCCACTTCTATGTTACTAATATGATAATAAATTTTTTAGAATGTCATATTATTGAGATTTACATCAAGATTCAAGCATAGCATTAAGCTTTTACAAATAAAACGGACAAAATAATTTTTCCTCGAAAAAAAGAAATATCATCAAATTGTTGACTCTAAAATTTTATTCTATTCTTTTCTCACCAAGTAGGTTGCTTAGAAATGATAATGAGAGAGAACTTAAGGCAAAAGAAATGCATAAAGAATCACTCGGCCAGCCAGAGCCACTCTTTTGTAATTATGAGAACAGTAGTTTGAACTCTCACTAAAATATTATGAAGATTTAGTTCATTTCTCAATTATGTATGAAGGTAGTATTCTCCCTTTCAAAATGTAAGTGAAGTAGACGTCCCTCGAATATTAAAAATAATAAAAATTTGGACAGAAATATATAAGATTTAATGTGAACTGGTTCCAATAATTGTTTGATTATAAATATTAGTAATATTCTCATATAATATAAATTGTAATATGAACAATAATATCATGTAATTAAAAATTAAAAAAATGCATAAAGATACTTGAAAAAGAAAGAGATATTTAAAAAATCAAGAAAGGAACAATGAGATTAAGAATGCAATAAATTAATTATTTTCATTTTAAAGATTAAGAAAGGAACAACAAAGGTTCATATTTTAAGTAACAAGAAAGGAACATGAAAAGATGTCATTTTAAGGATCAAGGAAGGAACTTGAGTCTTGTCTCCAAATTCGAACATTCCTCAAGTCATAAATGGAAACTAAATTAAATAGTAAATATCGAAAATCTAATGATGATTGGTTTAATTTTTTTTTTTTTCAATACTTAGGGTGCCCATCAAGTTAAATCAAAGTTAAGGTAAAACAGAACGAAGAGTCATAGATCTGTACATGTCATATCTAATCCAAAAATTAAGATCTTCATGGGGATCATGATATCTATGAAAGCCGAGGGATAAGGAGCTCGCAATCTAAGTTATGAAGCCCGATAATCTTAACATATAAATTTTGTATCCCAACAAATACTTCAAATACTACGTAGTTGTTAATAATGTATGTATCTTCATTAACATAATAATTATGTAACGTCAATTAATGAGAGACAAGTTAAGTAATATACAAATTATGAGTAATATACAAATTATGTCACAGCTTTTAAAAAAAGTATAGAATACTCACTTGCCTGTATATAACTTTAGTGAAATTTACATCAATAACCATAAATATTTTGATTTTTTTCATCTTAACCCTGCAAATAAACTTCTATCAACATTAGTCATAAAAAAAGCATTTGAGACCAAAATACTCCTCTCTCCCCCAACAATCTCTCTTTCTCCCATCTCTCCCAATCCGAAGAACCTCCCATCGTCGGCGGCCGTCGTTGGGCAATAGCAGTGATCTTCCTGACAAGGTTTGGCCTCAACCTAGAGATCGTGAACCTTGGATGCCTGCGGAAGGCACGAAAATGAAGACTAGACCATGGCCTGGACGTTGGCCCTTGTATGGGGTGATGGAGAAGGTGAAAGAGGTTTCAAATGATCTAACGGTTGATGAGTTTGTATGTTTTAAGGGGATCTTAGCACGATAGAGAGCTCTTCCGATGGAGAAGGTGGTATATTGGGTGAGTGAAATGGCACCAAAATCCAGTTTTGCGTTGCCATAAAGCAACAATTTTGAAGTGTTGAAGCCATCGAAGGCAAACTTTAAATTTGTCGTTAATTGGTTTCCTTCCATGTCGACTTTTCTGACCTTTGCCTTGTCAACATGTCCTCGTCTAACAGCTTCTTGAACCTGGAGATCGTGATCCTTAAGCATCTGGTACACATTGCCTGACAGGACAACCATTTTTGGTGCCTGTCGCACCAAGGCTTGGTGCGATAGATTGCCTGTCACACGAAGCCTTGGTGCGACAAGTTGCCTGTCGCACGAAGCCTTGGTGCGACAGGTTGCCTGTCACACAAAGCTTCGTGCGACAGGCAGCATGTTGTCAGATTTACTCATGACTCGCAGTTCACTGAAATTCTCGAGTAAGTTTAGAAAATAACTCATATCACTATGTGATGTTGATTAGTGTTGGATCTGGATGGATTATGATCGGATTTCACTTTTATCATTACCTTTTGTCGTCGCCGTTGGTTGATAATTCAAGAGTGGCAAGCTGCCTTTGGTTTGCCGAAAGGGGAGAAAAAAAGTTGTTTTTGGTTTGTAAAGAATGGTAATTTGGGGAGAAAAGCGTGTGTTTGGCTAATGTTGATAGAAAAAAATTGAGAGGGTTAATTGTGAAAATAGAAAAAATTTTTATGGTTATTTTCGTAAATTTTCCATTACTTTACCATGAATAGATCGAATGGGGATTGCTTAAATGTCATAAAAATCTAGCAAAACTCCAAATGTTTTTTTTTTAATTTTTACATTTTTACTCTAAATAAGTTTACTCCCGTTTTCAAGTCTGCTAATTTCACTTGCACATTACCCTTTTTGTGGACGAATAGATGGCGTGCACATCACTTAGATATTACTAAAAAGCTAGCTCAAGATGCCAAAATACTTTTAATATGTGTGCACTCACAATGACAAAGTAAGAAAAATCAACACTTTATGAGGATTTTTTGTTTTATTGAAGCTTAAAAACTATTAGATCCAAGCTGAAAGCTAAGAGAAATACATATTAATTCAATGCGTATTCCTCTTGCTGAATTTCTATCATGTGTGCATCTCAATTTTATGTAATATGTCTAGTAGACTAATAATATTAAAATATTTTAATATTTTAATAAATTAAATATGTAAATTTTTATCATAAATATATTTATTTTAACAATATATTTATATTTATTATAGAGGTTTTAAATAAATATTTGGGTTAAATACGTTTTATAATTAAAAAAATCCTATGTATTGATAATGTGAAAATTATTATTTTACATAATATTCAAAATAATTTAAATTCTAATACCTTTATTTTGATATTATGTTTCTATTTATTATAAAATTTACTTTAATATAATAAAAAATCCATTGTAACATATTTTTAAGCATCAAAAATATTTTAAAATGTATATATTATCACATTTATTTTAATATTATAATTTTTTTTAATTTTTCTAGGTTAATAGTGCCAAAATGATGTCCCTTTTTAAAGATTTAGAAGTTTTCTAGATCATTTCCCTAAAACTTGAGGATGTAGATGTTCTTTTTCTTAATTTCTTTCAATAAAATTTTGACCATAGGAATTTGTGCAGAAAAATATGTATAACTATTTTCTAACTTATAATCCACATTGTAAGTGTCATCTAATTTAATGGTGTGTCTACTTTTTGGATTTGAAAATCGAAAATTAAAATCAAAATTATTGATAATGTTGACTTCACACAATATGGGTGGAAATGAGAATCATTTAAGTGTGGTCTATAGTAAAATGAGATTAGAGAATGAGAGTTTGATTCCAAAAGAATATTGGAAATGAGACTCTTATTCCTAGAACTACCCATTGTCATAATCTCTAAATTGTTTTTAATTTAATCCGATCACTTTTGCATTTTGATCTCTATTGAATATACAAAAATACCTAGAAGTTTTGTAATATTTACAAATAGATCTTTCATTATTTATTATTAGTAATATAATAATAATAATAATATTATAATTATTATGGTTATTTATTAATGTCACTATTGTTGTTGTTGTTGTTAAAATTTATTATTTTTCTTTATTATTATTGTCATTATTATTATTTTCATCTTTATTGTTGTTATTATGATAATAGATACAAATAATACTAAGTACAACAATTAACAATAGGTGTTATAATAACTTATAACAATTCATTATGATTTTAAGATAAAATAAAAGCATAAATGAGAATACATTCTATTCCAATTTTGATTATGATTCTTACAGTTCAAGTAAACTAATTATTCTAATTCTCATCCCTCACTTCAATTTCAGCTCATTTTGATTTAAGTCTATTTCAATGCATTTTGATTATCAATTAGTGAACACACAATAAGATGAATTTTGAGATACGTAACGTCACTTTTTTATTTATTTATATAATATTAAAAAAAAGGAAAAGAAAAATATGGTGAAAGGGTGTTTCGTATATATTGCTTGTTTGCCTTCAACTTTTTAAAGTGCATTGAAGTCTAATCCGAGTGAAAGGATAAAGAGAAGGAGAAAAGAAATCAAATAAATAAAAGAAAATTTTATTTATTTATTTGCTATAAAAATCTTGGGACCATGTCCATTCCAATCTTGGCTTTGAAATATATCCACGAGAATGAATAAGAGCCAAAAATATTTACCAAAATAGTTTCTTTTGCAATCAATGGAAAAGAGAGTACACAAGTGATCTATTTTCATCACAAATTGTTTCCGTGTGGACCCTCGCTTTGCTTTTTTACCACAATTTTCGTTTCTCTAAAAGGTCAAGGAACCCAGGGTTTGTAAAAAGAACCGAATTTCGACAAGAAGCTCAAATCTTGTATATTTATATTCTGAACAATTAGGACATTATTTGTATTTTGATCGGTAGAGACTCAGATGCATTTTTTTTATCGTAATTAAAAAATTAATATAGAATTCATTACAATTTTTTGTTCAAAATAAATAATCGATAGAGACTGATAATGACCAATCTTGATAGGGACTTTTTGATTGCCAATTCTACAAAGAATCAATAATAAAACGACGTATTTGATTATTATTTTTCATTTTGAGAGAAAGAGAGAACAAATTGAGTCCTCAATCAATTGATGGAATGGAAAAAAAGAAATTGAAAGTAAAATGTCTAACGATATAATAAAATTAAAATTTTTAACAAAAGCAAAGCGAGGATGGAGATTAAAGTGTTATAGATTAGAAACGCAAGTGACATGATATAGAGAGTGAATTGATAGATAAAATGGGATATAAGGAAACCAATGTAACAAATAAGATAAGCAAAAAAATTATAACTTTGTCTTTCTGTTTAACTCTTTGATAATAGCCTAACATCTTATGATTGACTAATAAAATATTTAATTACTAGTTAGTTTCTAGAAATTTGATCGAGTGGTTTTTAGATGTTTTTTCCCTTTTTTGTTGGCCATTTAAATTTGAATTTTCAATAAGTATGTAGCTAAAATTTTGATTTCAATTTTGCTCACCCCATTATCTTTTAAAAATAAAAATATTTAATTGTTAGTATTAATAAAATATTTGATGCAACACAATATTACATGATTCAACTGTATATATTGAGTAATGATCATCTAGTTAGCATGTTGCATAAAAAATAATGTTAGTTCTAACATGGGAATTATGTTTAGAGATTTTTTTTTTACATGTTAAAAAATAAAGATTGAATTAATGCATGAGGTTCTAAATATTCTCAGTTCTTCTTTAGGTTGGTTGATTTGAGCAAGCAAAGTTTCAAGGAAATCTAATCACAACGCTTAACAAAATACGTATGAATTTATTAGACTCACAATAAAATGGTAAGAAAATCGAAAAAAAAAATAATAGTAACAATAATTGTCTCTCTCAAGGCCACCATCAACTTTCTGACACTACACTATTGTTAGAATTAAAGGAATCTCGTATAAACAAATAACCAATTACCAGAACTTGACCTAAATTAGTTCCATTATTACATAACTTAAATTTCATAACCAGCCAGGTGGACCCATTTAAAGCAAAGTCTAGTTGTCTACACTTAGATATAGTAAAACCCATTCTCACGCAAGACAAAGGTGCTCATGGAGTTCCCAACCCTAAATTTCAAATTAGTTTCTTTATTTTTGTTTTTAAAAAAGATTTTGAAAACCTTGATTCAAAGTTTAAGAAAACACGAACCACATATAAATAATTACCAACTTAACATTTTTTAACTAAATACAAACTAGAGGTATAAAAAAAATGATACTGACATCACACCCCAGATAGACGAGAAGGTGAGTGATAAATTAGATTCAAACTATCACAATAATATAATATTTGATAAGTTTACTTGTTTTGAATAGAATCAAAGAAAGAATTATCTTTCAATTCAAATAACAATAATAATCTTTATTATTGATTTTACAAACTATGTTAGTTGAATTTTTATATGCTAATGGAGATTCAAGATCCTGAGGTTTACTTGAAAACATTGAAACAACACTCCATACCTAGGTTTAGTGAAAATTAGGGGAGAGGAAAATAATGAAAACGAGAGAAAAAAAGAAAAAGAAAAAGAAAAAGAAAATAATGGTAAAAGAGAGTTAATCTTAATTTCATTTTTTAACTGGTATGAAATTATCTTTTCTTCTTTTATTTCTTTTTCCTTTCGTTCTTTCCACTCTTTTTTTTTTTTCGACCCAAACATGTCATTAAATTTTTAGTATCAGCCATGAAAAAAAATTGTTATTAGATAAAAATTTCTGGACAATTAAACAATTCTAATAATTTATATTTGAGAGAAACAAAATTGAAAAAGTGAACACTTGCAATCAATTTTAATTTCCCGAAGTTGCAACAATCAATTTCTTTGACTAAATTTTGTGATTTGGTTGTGCACCTTCTCTAAGCCAATGTTCTAGTCATGGTCCTTTGAGTTTTCAAAAATTTTAACCACATGAATGGAATGGTGAGTTTGGCTCATTGATGTGATTACGGCATCTTAAGGAGTTTACATTTGGGGAAGAAGAAGGAAGAGTGAAGGTCAAATTATGTAATTGCTGTGGGTGCTTGTAGAAATATTTCAATTATGCCCATATGAAGTGGGGCTTCTTTAGTGTTGGGGTTTGAAAAGCTGTGACCATCCATCATGGGATAAACTTGGGCTCATTCTTATTAGGCCCAAGACCCATCAACCCAATCTTAAAATCATTCTAATCAAGAATCTAGGGTTACCAACCAACATGTCTATAAAAGGAGAGGTCACACATTCAATCAGCCCTTGAAACTCAAGTCTGCTGCCTGCTCCTCCTCCTCCTTTCTTTTGAAGCAGAAGCTTTAATCAAAATGGTAAATGATATCATCTACACTTGCATTACTTGTTATTTCTTCTCTATCTGTTTTTTCATTTTCTTCAATTTTTCTGTGAATAACAGAAAAAGAAAATTATTTGCTTATAGGATTCTGGATGGGGGGGGGGTTTGTTAGACTGGATCTTTAGATGATTTTATAATATGGTTCTGTTTGGTTGCCGAGAAAATTTAGCCGATGATTAATTATCGGGTTCCGGTAGGTTTTGTCTTAAAGTAGCTAATGACCAGACATAAGTCAGGTATCTACCTTCATATGTGGTATTTGATACAGTTACGCGTCTGGGAAATTGATGCTGTCCATCGTTACAGATGTGTTCATGCTATTTGAGTTCGCATCTGCTCCATTTGGGCAGGACAAGTTTGTTTTTAATTTTGTAGCACTTTGTGGGTCTAGGGTTTATTGTTTGTTGTACTAGATGATGCTTTGGGAACTTGTCTCGATACTAGATCATACCATTGTTCGAATTTCGTTACTATATGTAATTGAATCGTGTATATGTGGGTAATGCATGGTTTTAATTATATGGTGCTACAATAAAGTGGTGGTGTCAGCACGCGTAAGTCTTTCTCCTTGTTGTTCGGGTTTTGAGTATGTTGTGTTGTGTCAAACAATTTGTTACTTGCTGCATTAGTCTCTGATTAGGCTTCTGAATGTGGTTTAATTGTTGTTTGGTCCTAGCAAATAGGCAAAGACACTGAACTGGTCTAGTTAGTTAAACAGATCCATTGACTTAAATGTGGATTGCTATGTAGGGACAGCTAGTTTGGTTAATAAGTTTTTCATATTTGTCGTCTGTTTAGGATGCTTGATGATGCTACTAGCTGCGTTATCCATTGATCTTGAGATGACTTGCATTTCATGACATTTTGTTGCTGTTATCTGTGTATAATGGTTTTGAATGCTTTAAGAGTTCTGACTTATCCTTTATGATCCACAGCCTAAACAGATCCACGAGATCAAGGATTTCCTTCTTACTGCAAGAAGGAAGGATGCCCGTTCAGTCAAAATCAAGAGGAGCAGGGATGTTGTTAAGTTTAAGGTTCGATGCTCAAAGTACCTTTACACACTCTGTGTTTTTGACTCCGAGAAAGCTGACAAGTTGAAGCAATCTCTTCCTCCAGGTATAGGCATCTCTTGATTTTTTGAAACTAAATACGTTATAGCTCTTTGGTATATTGTCGTCATTTTTTATGTGCTGATTATTTCTGTTGAGTGGAACACACATTATTTCTAAAATTGATCTGTTCCCAAGAAGCGACAATGGTTCTTATATGTTGTGCTTGTTTTACTTGAAATGCTCGAAGGTAATCAAGTTGAAACATTAGCGTGCTTCATTATCTGGTCTGTGTGGATTTGATCTGTTCCCATGTGACTCGTTCCCTTGAAGCAAAAGCAATTGTGCTGCTTACTCCAAATCTTTCCCTCCACTCTTTGCTTGTAGTATTGGGAGAATGCATGAGCAGCTATATTTTTGCATTTGCTAGACTGAATAATGATCATTGGCTGGAAACAAAGAGGCCATGAGATGGTTGAAAGCAGAAGGGCCTATTCCTGCATGCGTGTTCCCCATGTATGTCAGTTTGCTTAAATGTTTTTTTTTCTTTTTCATGGCAGGTTTGAGCGTCCAGGACCTGTGAAGAAGATCTTCTAACTCTTGGGTGGGATCAGAAGTTGAAGAAATTTGTTTCGAACTTTCTACCTCGAAATTGTTAGGCCTTACAAATTTTGATGAAGACTCAAGTTTGATAAATGTTATTGTTTTTTTATTAGTTTTCTTGTGAATTTTCTCCAAATATTTCGTTCGCATGAGTTTGAGTTGTATATCACCTTAGTGTTTTTTTATCGATCAAGTCGGAACATATGTCTATTTTTAATTTGTGGCCTAATTATTCTATTTCTTATTTATTAGTAACCTAAGCACAAGTCCCCCATATTTAAAAAGGAGTATTTTTTAGATCCAAGCACAAGTATCATCGTTTAAAGGAACATTTTATAGATGGAAAATTTCAAATTTACAATCTTCATCATAAGTTGTTTTAAATTTTCTATTTACAATGCGTCTTCTTAATTTATAATTACTTGTATACCAATCATGTTATAATTGCAAAATGATTTACGTTTCTAAACTCTGCAATAAAAGGTTTGTATATATATATATATTATTTTCTTTTGGGGTTCATAGCCATTTTGTCTAATTTCGGCAAATCTTGAAAAAAAAAATTGAACCATATTAAAACTGTCTGGAGACGTTTTTTTAGCCTCAAAATTTAAGTATTTTTCATTTTTGAAAACTCTTGAAAAATATTTTTTCTAGTTCCTTGAAAGAGAATTAATTATTCTGAAAAATAAATTGAAAATAAATATTCAACGGGAAAACTATTTTCAATTGCCACGTTGCAGTATTATTTATTATAAATTTTGTATTGTAATTGTAAAGTCAATTGTCAGTCGTCACAAGTCTTTTTTGGATTTGATTTGTTGCGTCGAGTACGATCCCCAGCATATCCTTCTAGATGCCTTAATGCCGTGTTCGGGTACTTTCTGTTTCTTCATCCACTTTTCACTTTCTGACTAACGAGACAAATTATCCATTTCATCCGAGCCAAACACAGCTTTTTCTTTGTCTTTCTAATCAAGACCCAAGCATATCATAGGCTTTTCATCTAGTAAGCAAGGGCATTATCGGTATATTGAGTCTTATTAACTAAAACTAATGAAACTGGATGTATATATTTTCAAAAAAAAAACTCTGTAAATTTACTGTGCGCGATATTTATTTGATTATTTCTTTTGTTTGTAAATTTACTTTGTTTTGACAAAATCATTTTTTCTACCCAAGCCTCAAAGTGATTAACTCTTGGGGATGGAAGAAGCTTATTGTGGAATTCTCTATCAGTATTATTATTATTTTTTTTTTTAATAGGTGCGAAAAGAAGAAAAATGCAAGTATAAGAGAGTGAGATAACAAAATTTTGAACCATAATCTTCTTCTATCATGAAAAGAGCTTGTTTTAAAAATATGTGATTACATAAACAAAAATTTATTCTTATTTGTCATCAAGTTATCAAGGGAGGTATAATTATTCTGTATTTGAAAATTGCTTAATTATTAATATACCTCATTATTAATAATGAGGAAACCTAACAAATAACAAAAAGGAAAAGGACCTAAATGAAAAAATGAACTATTTTCACAATCAAGCGTCGTCTTCAGTGTCAATTATTAAAGCTTTGTCTCGCAGAGACCAAATCGCGCAATCTCGAAATTCCCTCACAATCGCGCATTCAACAAAAGAGAAATCAAAACGAACCGAACTCAAATTTAGACTATTTCGGGTGGCAAAATGTTCGGAGATTGCAGTTTCTGGCCGTGTTTCGGCGACCGTCAAGCGGAGTCGGAGGTGGACCCAGTTCTGTTGGTCTCGGGTATCGGTGGTTCAGTGCTCCATGCGAAGAGGAAGAAGTTCGGGTGCGAGACCCGAGTTTGGGTCCGGATTTTACTCGCTGAATTGGAGTTCAAGAGGAAGGTCTGGTCTCGCTACAATCCCAAAACAGGTGTGTGTTTGGTAGTTCAGTGTTAGCGGAAGCGCTTTTGGTTAGCTTAAAAAGTGCTTTTTTTTTTTTGAATTATTTGCTTGTTTCATAATATTTATATGAATAATGATATAGCCACAAACTCTTTTATAAATTTTAAATTTATTTTGTATAAATTGATGTAGCATAATAATATTGATTAAATTAAATATTACTTGGCCCATATAATTTATTTTTATTCAACCAATAATTTAATGCCACGTCAGTTTATACAAAATAAATTTATATAAGAGTTTGTGGCTGTATCATTACTCTATTTATATATTAGTTATGAATATTTACTTAATTTTATAATTTTTAAAATTAAGTAAATACTTATCCGAAAATCAGTCAAACATAGGCACATGGCCTATTTAGGTGTCCAGCAAGAAACAAACGGGATGCAGAAACTAGAAAGTGTGAAATGAAGGGTAATATCGTAAAATCAACTCTTAATAATTATAACTATAATGTGCACGGGGTGTAGGTAGATACGTGCACGTAGCCAGCTCCCGGGATGTAGATTATGTTGACCCGGTACCCCGCAGACTTGGTGTAACGCTGCAAATTTTGACACGTGGCGGTAACATTATCTATATAATTGACTTAAAATAAAATCAGACAAAACAGTCTTTTTCTTTTTCTAAATTTCTTTGTAGCACCTATAGTTTCTGTTATTTGTATTTTTAGCCATTCTTTATTTCTTTCGTTTGTAAATTACTTTGTTTTGACAAATTCATTGTTTCTACTCCCCGCCTCAAAATTATGACCTTTTTTTCCGCAAAAAAATTGAAGTTTAATTTTTATTAATTAAAAAAAAACTTTCTTGATATAATAAGAATGTGGTCCAAAACCTTTTTAGCTTGTCATTTTTTTTTTCTTTCCCAAAGGTAAAAATTTTAAAGACAATGTTGTGGTATTTCCCTAAGGTGCAATCACATAAATTAAAGCTCAATTTACGTAACGTAACAAAAATTTATTCTTAATTGTCATCCATAAGGTGTAAATTAAGATGCATTGGCATATTGAGTTTTCCTTTTAATTTATTACACTACTAAAATATTCTTTAATTTAACAGTTGTATAACTATCATTTAAGGTTTTGTTGATTTTGTATTTTATAAATTAAATAATTAATTAATTATTTGTGCTTTTATGTTAATCTATTAGATTTTCATCCTCAAAAGGTAAGCATAGCATGAGCCATGTTATTCTTCTATCATGCTAACTTGATGTTTTCTATACTATTGTGTTGGGCTTTTATCTTCTTGTGATCTTGCACAAAAATAAATATGGTTTGGTATTTTCCTCTTCTCTAATTGAGCTTCGTTTGAGTAAGTTGAGATTTCTCCTCATCTAAAATCATTTAATTAATTTTTAACCAATATTATAAATGAAATTGACTTAATATGAGAATTTGACTATAAAAATAGTGAATGATTAAGTTTTTATTATTTGTTCTAAATTTGTTCTTGTAAAGTCTTGATTAATGAAAGTATTATATATATATATATATATATATATATATATTTATTTATTTTAGATGTTTGTAATTATTTATTATCAACCTCATGATTATAAATTTTTTCAATTTTTTAAATAAAGTATCACTCGTCATGGTGATCTCACTATTATTAAAAAATCCGGAGTTGTTGCTATATTCTTTTCACGTTGTACGGTGAAACAATAACAAAGATAAAAGGAATGGCCAACAAATAACAGAAAGTACAGGGACTTAAAGGAAAATTAACATCACCAGTGTCATCTTCAGTCACTCACTGGCGGTTCCATAAAAAAAAAAAGTCTTTGATCTCGCATTGACCAAAACGCTGAACCTCGAAGCTCCTCCACACATTCGCTCATCGTTGTTGAAAAGCAATAGAATCAAAACGCTCCGACCCGAATTCGAAAATTTTAGCTATTCGGGTCGCGAAAATGTTCGGAGACTGCAGCTTCTGCCCGTGTTTCGGCAACCGGAACTGCGGTCAGACCGAACCGGATCTGGACCCGGTTCTGTTGGTGTCGGGTATGGGTGGCTCCGTGCTCCATGCGAAGAGGAAGAAGTCCGGGTTGGAGACCCGGGTTTGGGTCCGGATTTTACTAGCTGATTTGGAGTTCAAGAGGAAGGTCTGGTCTCTCTACAATCCAAAAACAGGTGTGTGCTTGGTAGTTCAGTGTTAGCCGAAGCGCTGATGGATAGCTTAAAAATATATATTTTTAACTTTTTTAAGTTGATGAAAATGTTTCATGAGATTAGAAAATAGATTAGTGTTTTTATAGGAAGCCTTCTTTAGATTTAAAAAATCTACTCAAGAAGTATCTTATAGTGTGTGTCATAGGTTTTAGAAAGCATTTTTAGATAAAAAGCGCTTTCGGGAGTAAATTTTTTATCCTTCGACTGAAGTAGGTGAAAGTGCTTTATAAATTAAGAAGATTACTTACGGAAGCTTTCTGGGATTACTCTTGATTAATTATTCTTCTTCTTTTTTTAAAACCCATAGATTAAATCAACATTTGGAAGTACTGTAAATATTACTTATTATTTGTTTATTTGAGACATTGGTTTTTAGTGGTTTCTAGAAAGCGCTTCATTGTAAAAGTATGCCTTCGAAAGCAGTCTAAATATTATATATATATATATATATATATATATATATATATTTATTTTAGATGTTTGTAATTATTTATTATCAACCTCATGATTATAAATTTTTTCAATTTTTTAAATAAAGTATCACTCGTCATGGTGATCTCACTATTATTAAAAAATCCGGAGTTGTTGCTATATTCTTTTCACGTTGTACGGTGAAACAATAACAAAGATAAAAGGAATGGCCAACAAATAACAGAAAGTACAGGGACTTAAAGGAAAATTAACATCACCAGTGTCATCTTCAGTCACTCACTGGCGGTTCCATAAAAAAAAAAAGTCTTTGATCTCGCATTGACCAAAACGCTGAACCTCGAAGCTCCTCCACACATTCGCTCATCGTTGTTGAAAAGCAATAGAATCAAAACGCTCCGACCCGAATTCGAAAATTTTAGCTATTCGGGTCGCGAAAATGTTCGGAGACTGCAGCTTCTGCCCGTGTTTCGGCAACCGGAACTGCGGTCAGACCGAACCGGATCTGGACCCGGTTCTGTTGGTGTCGGGTATGGGTGGCTCCGTGCTCCATGCGAAGAGGAAGAAGTCCGGGTTGGAGACCCGGGTTTGGGTCCGGATTTTACTAGCTGATTTGGAGTTCAAGAGGAAGGTCTGGTCTCTCTACAATCCAAAAACAGGTGTGTGCTTGGTAGTTCAGTGTTAGCCGAAGCGCTGATGGATAGCTTAAAAATATATATTTTTAACTTTTTTAAGTTGATGAAAATGTTTCATGAGATTAGAAAATAGATTAGTGTTTTTATAGGAAGCCTTCTTTAGATTTAAAAAATCTACTCAAGAAGTATCTTATAGTGTGTGTCATAGGTTTTAGAAAGCATTTTTAGATAAAAAGCGCTTTCGGGAGTAAATTTTTTATCCTTCGACTGAAGTAGGTGAAAGTGCTTTATAAATTAAGAAGATTACTTACGGAAGCTTTCTGGGATTACTCTTGATTAATTATTCTTCTTCTTTTTTTAAAACCCATAGATTAAATCAACATTTGGAAGTACTGTAAATATTACTTATTATTTGTTTATTTGAGACATTGGTTTTTAGTGGTTTCTAGAAAGCGCTTCATTGTAAAAGTATGCCTTCGAAAGCAGTCTAACCTAGTTTCTTAAAATTTGTCTTT
Source organism: Citrus medica (assembly GCA_002013955.2). Classification (NCBI taxonomy): domain Eukaryota; kingdom Viridiplantae; phylum Streptophyta; class Magnoliopsida; order Sapindales; family Rutaceae; genus Citrus; species Citrus medica. The sequence continues at coordinate 80,806 of MKYO02013566.1, forward strand.
AGTTGGCTAGAACCTAATAAGAGAAACCAGAAATGGGTTAAATTTGAAAATTGAGAATTTGTGAAAAAATTATTAATTTTTGTCTTCTGAAGCTGAAAGAAATTTAGCAAACTAAGATGATTTTACATGTTTGATTATACTCTGTAACATTTTCTTTGCAAACGGAATTAGTTTTAATTTGATAAAGTTGGCTCCTTATTCATTATTTAATTTTTGGTGTGTTTGTGAACTTGTATCTTTCTTTTGGAACAGATAAACTGCTTTTTGGAATCACAAGTTGTTTTTTGCTGCCAAACAATAATCAATGGGATCATTATTCCAAAGTACTTTCTTTTTTGCCAATTCTATGTGACATAGAAAATTTTTAACTTCTGAGTTGGTATTCGTTATTAGGAATACAGAATATTCTCCCAATTATTATTTTTGTCTGAATCCTTTTTTGCAGAAATCTGGTGAACCATAAGACTGTAAAATGAGAGATATTTTAGGAATTAAATTTGTGGGCATACTAGATATGAAAAGGAAAAGAAAGGTCAGTAGTTGACCGGATTAATTTTAAATCCTTAGTCTTCGCTATGATATTAGTTACTTTTTAATTAAGTCTCACGTTAAATTCTTAAACATTTTAAAGTTGTTTTTCACTAATGGTATGACAGTTGCTGCTTACACTGTCAAGGCTGAAAGGAGTTTTTCTCCTCTCATAATTGACATGTCACACATGCAAAGGTGGTATGTTTCTCATAAAGAAAATGCTAATTCGTTGATTTCAATATTGATTCAACAATAGAGTAGCTCTCCTTCTTCCCTCTTTATATGAAATTTTAATAGCAATGATAAAGTATGAGTCAAATATTAGTATCAATTGGGATGAGTACTAAACAATTCAAAAAAATGAAGATTCAGCTTGAATGATTTGTAATCAAATAAGCATTTAGAAGATGGAAATCCTTCTAATTAACTCAGTTGGAATGAGAATCTTTCTCCGGAAATATTTCTCCCTAAAATTTCAAAGAAAACTGAAAATTACGAATGTTCAGAAAATGAAAGGTTGTTTATTAACATGGAATGTTAAACAGTATCAAACTAGTATATTAAAATAGAAATCAATGAATGAGATGTAGAATGTTAAATAGCTGAATCAATATGGTTTTAGCCACCGAAAAAAACACATTTTCTTTTGTCAAGTTTTCTTTGACATTGAGAGGACATAGTCGGTGCACATCTGGTAGTCAGAAATTGTCATGAGTGTCTGTCCACCAATAAGAAAATATAACCTATGTGGACGGACTCTAAACTTGGAACGATAGGTATATTCATGTCTGGAGAACTTATCTATTGGAGGATAGCCTTCGCTTTATCCTCAGGCTAAAGGCAGACAAGGCTCATCAAGAGTCTTTTACGGAGGCAGCATAAGAAGAGTCAATTAAAGGCATATAGAAAGTCCAGCTAGTGACATTTGTGTGGTTTGGTACTTGCAGGTCTATGACCCATTAGCAAATTAAATGTCAAGCCGGTGACACTGGGTGTGATTTGCTAAATGTAGTTCTATGACATGTTAGAAATTTAAACTATCAAGCTTGAATGAAAAAGTGTATGCAATCCAGTGCTGATTGAGGAGGAGTGTTACTTTTTTTTTCTTTTTTAACATTCTTGTGTCTAGTTTGGATGTCTAGATTAATAAATAAGAAGTTTGATTTCAGTAGTATAAGCTTTAGTCATTTGATGTCTATACTGAAGGTTTATTGGTCTCTTTTTCCTTGGAATATTTAACTTGTGAACTTCTAATTTTGTTTGGTTAAATTAGTCTCCCTAAAGTTATTTATCAGAACAAGAACAGTTGCCCTGAAGTTCGTGTTGTTCTGTTTTTCAGGTTATACAGAATCACTGGATAAAGACACTGAAATCGTGGTCCCTGAAGATGACTATGGGCTATATGCAATTGATATATTAGATCCCTCATTTGTAAGGCCTAAGTTTCCTCCCATCAATATTCATGATTCTTGGTTAAATATACAGAAAGCTATTATTGATTCTGCAAAATTGCACCTTATTTTCCCCTTTAAATTCTATGGCAATCATTTAGTCACTCATAGGTAGCTGTGTTTCAAGTACTAGGGAAAGATTTAGAATCACTAAATTCGGGACCATATAGTTGAAACTAGCATCCATTACCCAAAATTTGAATCAGGGTTTAGGGCTCATGGCTAACTCAAGGAACTTTAGAAAAAACTTGTACACTGAAAACCAGCAACCTAATGTTTGACCAGCAGATTTGATCAATAACTGTCAAAGTCTTTCACCATAATGAGATTGCTCTAAATTGTGTGTCAATTTCAAAGGGAAGTATTTGAAGCTAACGTCTGAGGCACATTAAACTCAGTGTCTTTTACTCAAAATCTGGAATCCCTTTTTTTTTCATTTTATTAATTTTTCCTTTCTTTTTCCCATTTGGACATGCTCAAAAGATTTAGAGATTTATAATAGATAGAAGCCTTAGGATGGCCTGTTGATGGGAAGTGATTTCAAGTTTAATGTTGGTGTTGGCTTTATTTTTTTGGGCATGTGGTGGGGTGTGTGTAGTGTCCAGCGACATGAGGGCATTTGTTCCAAATAAGGTTATTAAGCAATTGGTAATAGCCTTCCTTTAACATTATATGAAAGGAGTATCTGCAGTCATATTATAATTAGAAGCATTGAATGACACCCCCAAGTGTCATATGTTAAGTCTAGTCTGGTTTGAATTGAAAATTACTGTTGTAGTTTCTTAAGATTCGTTGCCAATCCTTGTTATGTTTATTGAATTAAAACATGAAAGTTTTACTAACTAAATTATGAATGTATTGCCTGAAAAGCATTAACAGCCCCTTCTGTGTCTGGAAAAATGATCGATTACCCATTTTAGATTCAATAACCCAATGCCCAATTTGGATTTCGGTGATGGTTTGTTCCTTGATTCTGAGTCATCTGAGGCAGACTATACCAGTAAAGCTGGAACTCCTCTTAATATAGTTCTTAATTTGGTTTGCCATATTGTACTCTGTAATTGTAACTTGCTAGCCCAAAAAATGGAAACTTAAGATGGTTTCGAGGCATAGATATAGTGGTTATCCCTTCTTTCTTGAGGTTCATGAGGATTCTGCGGAAATTCAAGACTTACTTTGGAAGAGTAGTATAAACCTTCCCAATAAGTCCTGGTCTCGGAGTATTTTCTTGTTCAATCTTGAATGTTATTGTGGATGTGGAAGTAGCATAGGATTTGTGTATACCAGAAAAATCTCTAGAGAAGGAAGAAAAGATGTCAAAACATTAAGACTGAGCCAGTTCCTTTGCTTATTAAATGGTAATTTTTTTGTTCCTTACTATTGTCGCACAAATTAATGTTTTTGCAATTTGCACCTATAGTCTATCAAGTTGTTGTTCCTAATATGCTTTGCTCTTTGGCGTTGGGGACTATCAATCATTGCCAGATTAGGGTTTCAATTTGTTATACCAAAATAAATGCGGTGATGATGTCTGAAGTCCCATATTTTGTTCATTTCTAATAATTGATCTGATAGAAAACTTATTCCCTCTTTAGATGCACATGGTTACCACAGTTTTTATGAAATGCATTTTCCTCATCAGTAATAGCTAACTCTACATATTGTCTGGTAGCTACATTGGATTTGGCTCTTAAGGTGATGATGTGGCTCATATTGGTTGTCCATCTATTAGGCATATCATAAATGGAATGTTCCGTTGGTAATATAGATCAATCTCCATCCTTAGAAAGTTTCAATCCACACAAATTTCGTAGAATTTTTCTATAGGGAATGAAATGAAATTTCTTGGAGTTGTAGAATGCTCCTGTTATCCTTGCAACATTATAATTGCTATTTTTTAACTCTTTATTTGCAACTCCCAATCCCTAAAATTAGATATTATTGGCTATTATGTAAATCTGATATTATAGTATTTCTTGATGTCCAGATACTAAAACTTATACATTTTACTGAAGTATATCATTTCCACGATATGATAGAGATGCTAGTTAAATGCGGTTATAAAAAGGGAACGACATTATTTGGATATGGTTATGATTTTCGGCAGAGCAATAGGTACTTCATTTTCTAACTCTCCTCTATTTTAATGTGGATATTTTGGTTATATATGTTTCGGTTATATATTTCTCAAGTAACTCAACTATGCTTAACAACTAAAATTTCCTTGATCTTGGTTCAATATATGTAATTGTCGTGATTGTTCATTGTTTTTAGGATTGACAAGTTAATGGAGGGTCTTAAAGTAAAGCTGGAGACTGCATACAAAGCTTCAGGGAATAGAAAAGTCACCTTAATTACACACTCAATGGGTGGACTTCTAGTGATGTGTTTCATGTCACTCCATAAAGATGTGCGAATAAGTTCTTTAGTGACTACTTGAAACATTTATCAAAGTTAATGGAATTATGTGGAAAACTTGGAACTTTTCTTGTTCAAAATATGCATGACAGCGATTAACATCATTTATTGGCAGGTGTTTTCCAAGTTTGTAAATAAGTGGATTACCATTGCCTCCCCATTTCAAGGTAATTTCCTCAACCTTATTCCTTTTACATTACTAAAGGGAAGAAAGAAAGTTGTTCTTTGTTTCTCTCTCTTTCCTTTTTCTGTGCTTCCACATGCATAGGTGTTTGTCTTTTGTTGTGTTTTTGTGGGGCGTTGGTATGGTTTTGGGGTGGGGGGGAGAT
>MKYO02013566.1:85555-103159 GCA_002013955.2 Citrus medica
GGGGGGGGGGGGGGGGGGGGTTGTTTCTCTTTGTTCTCTGTTTAATGCAAAGTCGATCTACAATACGAGATCAGTGGTTCCAGACAATGTCAAAATATAAGATTAGAATAAGTTCCTTCTACATGCATAGTGTATAGCATATTTACAGCAATGAGATTCTCCTTGGAACACTGAAGACTTTCCAAAACAATTGCGCAATTTCAAGCTTATCCCTCCTAAGTTCCAACTCCGACCGTACTTTTTTATTTATTCCCCCCTTAAATCTACCTAGTTTAGTAATTATTGCATGAATATTGATTTGAATATGCTTCACAGGTGCACCAGGATGCATCAATGATTCCCTCTTAACAGGCTTGCAGTTTGTTGAAGGCATAGCAAGCTTCTTTTTTGTATCAAGGTGGACTATGCATCAACTGGTAATCTTTCAACTTAATAACATGGATTGTTGCCAAAATGCATCAACTGATAATCACCAAATGATTATTTCCTTTCTGATGATTCAATGTAACAGTCAATTTCATGTACTGTAGAGCATGTTTCGTATGATAAAAGATCAGCTTCTGCATGCTCAAAGGATGTGACTGAACCGTCAGTATCTGAGTATTAGGGCCTAAAAGAGAGCAAAATTGAAACAAAAACAATTTCATATTGCTGTCATGATTCAATGTGTTTTGAAAATTTAACTTGCCAAATCCAGAACTGCATCTTTAACCCCTTAGTGATGTTTCGACGGTCATTGTCAATTCTTTCAAGACATTTTTTTTTAAAATTTTTTGTAAGGACTAGAATGGTTGGACAGAAAAAAAAAAGAAAAAAACTGGATATGACTTACCTAGTTTTCTATAATCGCCAATGCTAATGCCCTGCATAACCACCATCTCAACATGTTCAGCACCCTTTTGAGATCATGTACTTGCTGGTATAGCTTTTCATGTGTCAGTGTTAATCCTTGCCGGTATCTCCACGTACAGTCGCGTACAGAGAATTCTGATACCCACAATTATTGACTGAATTTTTTTTTTGGTTCTCACTTTATGTCAGATTTCATCTCTTTCTAACAACTAAAAATTTATGAGCAAAATATGTCCAAACTCGAGTCCTTGAAAGGAAGATATGGAAGAAGTCCAACCATGAAGCTTTGTTAAAATTGTTTGCTAACTTTTCCATACTGTTTGCCTGACTTATCAAATTCTATGGTCATGACGTTCGTTATGTCGACATTTGGTGAATTACTGTAAAAGTTATGTTTATCTGCTTTGTGCATAGTTGGTTGAATGTCCATCAATCTACGAGATGTTGGCAAATCCAGATTTCAAGTGGAGAAAGCAACCACAGATCAAGGTTTGGCGAAAACAATCTAACGATGGGGAATCTTCTGCCAAGCTTGAGACATATGGCCCAGTTGAAAGTATTAGTCTATTTAAAGAAGCATTGAGGAATAATGAGGTAAATTTTTCAACTTTTGAAAAGCATTTTTTTTTTGGGTTGGGGGGGGGGGGGATGAGAATTTTCTATAGCTGATTACATTAAACTTGTTATGGTGAAGTTCACCATCTCGTGTGCAAAAAATAAAAAGAGGGTAGTTCTTTTAGATGATACGGAAATTGCTAGATGCAAACCTTTTTTCATTCTATATATAAAAAAAATAAAAAATCCTTTTTTCATTATGATAAAACTCAGAAAAACTCTGCTATTCTAATTCGGATGAAAATTTGTTAGATTGAATGTTAAGTCAAGATAATAAAGACCAAAAAAAAAAAAAATTCTTAATGACTTAGATTAAGTTGTATTCTCACTTTAGATGAAAAACAAATGATGTACTTTTTCATTAGTTGTTACTGCACTGAACAATGGTAAACATCTCTCTCTCTTTAATTTTCTTTGCGGGCCCTCAAATTTTTGTTTACATTACAAGTTTAACTGGTTGCAGCTAGATTATAATGGAAATTCTATAGCTTTACCCTTCAACTTTGCAATTCTTGATTGGGCTGCCGGCACTCGCCAAATTATCAATAATGCTCAGCTACCCGATGGAGTCAGCTATTATAACATATATGGAACATCTTATGACACACCTTTTGATGTTAGGTAAGTAGCTGAACCACATCATGAAACTGGATTAGAGGATGGACTCTTTATGTTCTGAAATATTGGGTATTTAAAGATTCTTCTGAACCTAATAAATCTATGGTCAAACTTGACATCTCTCTTGACAGCATCCCTTTTTTGCCAACTTTAGCACTGGATGATGAATTGATATATTCTGTTATGTAGTTGTATAATGGAAGTTTGCAAATTCAAGCTAAATAGGTTATTAATATGAGTAATGATACAGCCACAAACTCTTGTACAAACTTATTTTGTACAAACTGACGTGGCATGATAAGATTGGTTGAATTAAATATCACTTGGCCCACATGATTTTTTTTTATTAATTTATATTTTCATTCAACCAATCTTATCATGCCACGTCAGTTTGTACAAAATAAGTTTGTACAAGAGTTTGTGGCTGTATCATTACTCATATTAATAACCTATTTAGCTTGAATTTGCAAACTTCCATTATACAACTACATAACAGAATATATCAATTCATCATCCAGTGCTAAAGTTGGCAAAAAAGGGATGCTGTCAAGAGAGATGTCAAGTTTGACCATAGATTTATTAGGTTCAGAAGAATCTTTAAATACCCAATATTTCAGAACATAAAGAGTCCATCCTCTAATCCAGTTTCATGATGTGGTTCAGCTACTTACCTAACATCAAAAGGTGTGTCATAAGATGTTCCATATATGTTATAATAGCTGACTCCATCGGGTAGCTGAGCATTATTGATAATTTGGCGAGTGCCGGCAGCCCAATCAAGAATTGCAAAGTTGAAGGGTAAAGCTATAGAATTTCCATTATAATCTAGCTGCAACCAGTTAAACTTGTAATGTAAACAAAAATTTGAGGGCCCGCAAAGAAAATTAAAGAGAGAGAGATGTTTACCATTGTTCAGTGCAGTAACAACTAATGAAAAAGTACATCATTTGTTTTTCATCTAAAGTGAGAATACAACTTAATCTAAGTCATTAAGAATTTTTTTTTTTTTTGGTCTTTATTATCTTGACTTAACATTCAATCTAACAAATTTTCATCCGAATTAGAATAGCAGAGTTTTTCTGAGTTTTATCATAATGAAAAAAGGATTTTTTATTTTTTTTATATATAGAATGAAAAAAGGTTTGCATCTAGCAATTTCCGTATCATCTAAAAGAACTACCCTCTTTTTATTTTTTGCACACGAGATGGTGAACTTCACCATAACAAGTTTAATGTAATCAGCTATAGAAAATTCTCATCCCCCCCCCCCCCAGAGTAATGATACAGCCACAAACTCTTGTACAAACTTATTTTGTACAAACTGACGTGGCATGATAAGATTGGTTGAATTAAATATCACTTGGCCCACATGATTTTTTTTTATTAATTTATATTTTCATTCAACCAATCTTATCATGCCACGTCAGTTTGTACAAAATAAGTTTGTACAAGAGTTTGTGGCTGTATCATTACTCTATTAATATTTAGCACATTAGGGCGGGATGGGTTCGATGCATGGTAACTTGAAGAAGAATACTTATTACATTATGATAGGGATACTGGAAAAAGCTATTCGGTTGGATACTAAGTTGAAGTTAGATTTGATTTTAGTATGTCAGAAACAAAGCTTTTCTTTTCCTACAACACAAAATTGTCATGTACCTACATCATGATATGGATGCCAAAACTTAAATTATTAAATAGCTACTGATGCGTCTTTGATTAACAATTGCATCTAATTTCTTTACAGTATATTGATGAAACACAATCACCTTGTTAGCCAAACAGATTTAACTTGCTTTTGAGGTGTCCAGGATGTTCCTTTGATCAAATTTCAGTAATCTGTAATAAGGGTGCATTTGGAGTGCTTCTGTGGAAGTGATTTCAATATATCTGCTTCCAGAAAAATCCTGGACTGTGCTATTTGAAAAAGGACTCCAAGTCCTTATTTGCTCTTTAAGCAGTTTTATTCTTTTTAATTAAATACTGCAAAATAAGTGAGAAAGCAGATTTGGCTATCTGTAAGTGCTTTTGACTGAATGCAACCTGAGTCTGTTTCCCAAGTCATTGTCTCAATCATTGAGTTGATCTTTTCTTCTAAAACTAACTACGCTACAATGCTAATTCAGGCCCAAGTTATTATACACCACATTGGTGATTAACTTGACCACAATGAGCTTACAAACTGAACCATGTCTATCTTCTATGCTTCTCCTCTCATATTTTTTGGGGATTCTCCAATATTTTTGTCTCTGTTTAGTTTATTATCATGCCACTTAGTTTCTGTAGAGTTATACTGCATACACTCACAGTTATTGTTGCACTCTCCTAATGAGGACCTTATTTACTGGTTATTTGGTAATTGAAACACATCTGACGTTTATCGAGTTCATCTTAATGCAGCTATGGTTCAGAGACTTCTCCAATTGAAGACTTGTCTGAAATATGCCACACCATGGTATGTATCTTAAGATCATTATACAGTTATCTTAAGCACATGATTCTATCACATATTGCTACCAGTACGATTAGGGTGCTTTAATTTTTCCACCTCTAAGCCATGTTATCTTACCAGACATGGCGTGTCACATTAAATTGGTAAGGTTTGAGTGAGAAATATATTAATTTGGATTGATTTGGACCCTTTTTGCAATTTGGAATTGAGGAAAATGTGGTCAAAATTCTTTTTGATGAGATAAGTCTCTCCAAGTTTATCTTCAATGAATTATCTAATATTGGGTCCACAATTAAAAATTTAAGTAAAACTGCACCCATATAAAAAAAATGCACCCGTATCAAACTCTGAGGTTCATATTGTCATCTGTTTTAACTGAGATAATCGTTATCAAAGAAATATCACTCTGTTGATCTCACGGATCTCATGGACATCATATCTTTTCTCCCAAGTATATTTTATACTTCTGTGTTCATATGTCGCATTAGTACTTATATTTTTTTGTTCTGTTCCAGCCAAAGTATTCCTTTGTCGATGGAGATGGAACAGTGCCTGCTGAGTCGGCTAAGGTGTTGTTCTGACCTATCATTGGATTTTAATATACATATAGAATAATTGAACTCAATTATGTGTCATGCTTAGATATCTTAATGAGCCTTTGTGTGCTATATTTTGTGGTTTTAAACTTTCTTAGTGAAGTGTTATTTCATCATGTCTTTGAAAACATATGGAATGAATAATATTTCTATCTTATTCAGGCGGATGGATTTCCAGCAGTCGAGAGAGTAGGAGTTCCTGCTGAGCACCGAGAACTGTTGCGCGACAAAACTGTATTTGAACTCATCAAAAAATGGCTGGGAGTTGACCAGAAGATGAGTAAGCATTCAAAATCTTCACGGGTTGCAGATGCCCCTCCAAATCATCATGCATGTGTATGAAACTGTTTTCGGCTTGAACTTATTCATCATAATCTGTATTTGCAAATAACATCATTTGTCCATCAAAACAACCCGATTGATAGCTACTGTTGAGCAGCTGTGATCTTACTTCATGAGCTAAGTTCTTTGTGATAGATCAGCGTAATTTCAAAATGGGAGACGTTGGTTTGTATTGTGAGATTTGCTACTGTTTCATGTTGTTTTGTCTTTTTAATAACTATCTTGCCACTGCCCAAGTCTGAATGTATTGCACATACAAGTCTGGAATGGTTTGTAACTTTTGGAAAACATAAATGTTAATACTTAGAACATGTTACGTTGAACACGACATGCTTAATGTTACGAATTCAAGTCCTCAAGTAACAAGAATGATGTATTCGATTTAGCACCAATTTATCATCAACATTGTAATAGCAAATATCTCGAAAGAATCATAATGATGTAAAGTTGATAAGTAGACTGGATAAACAAAAAGCCCAATAAAAGATATGGTCACAAAGCCCATGCTTCTGCTTTCGACCATAAACCAAGTTATTTGATTTTAAGTTTAAAAAAAATTAATAATAATTATACTGAGAAATGCATCGGTACATCTCATATCACCTTCAGCACAGTTCAAATGTTTAGCCTCAAAATGGTGTGAACTTTCTAATATCTGGAAGAAAATCAACACACATTAATGCATTTGCTTGAAACTTTTTGCCACATATTGATGATATATTTATTTGTATAAATACTATTCGACCATTCATTAACCTAATGGCTGATGTTGAAGATTTGAGTCTCTGCATGTCTGTTTTGGGAGTAGAATGTATATATATATTTTTTAATCCAGAAGCAACCTATCCTTCTTTCTTTCATAGAGCAGATTTATAAGCTGTAGACTTCATTTGGCAGGTTCCAGCAGACAATTGATTAAACTATTGATAGACTTTTACCGTAATGCAGTGTTAAAAAAGAATGAATAATATTACTATGATTTTCTAAAAAATTGACTTAAAGAAAGCTAAAGGAAAAGTACTGGGCGGTGATTATGTACATACATTGAAGGGACACGATCCATAAATCTTTGTGATTTAAGGGATTAATGTTGTATCACTTGCCAACTTGGGATACATAAGCGGCTACATTCAACCAATACAAACAAAGTGGCATAGCAATCTAATGTGTATGAGAACTTATTTATTTATTTTTTTTGTATTCTTTTTACAGCTGTGAGGAGGTGAAAATTTAAAAAAGGATGCTAATGAAGGTAGTACACGTGTAAGAAGCTTGCCTTAAGACACACGCAGAAGTATGCAACTAGGTGTACTCATTCAATGCATGCTATAGCACATATCCGAAAGGGCACGCATAAAAATGCCAACAAGAGGAAGATGAAAGATCAACTTAGGCCACCGAAGAAACAATAATATTAAAATTTCTGTTGATTTGTTATTTTCCATTTTAAATTACGACTTATAAGGATTTATTATTATTGTGATTTTATAATTGTGTTACTAATACCTTGAACATAAAACTTGAGAATTTTAACGCAAAATTATGGAATTAAAACTTTAAAAGTATAGCATGAAGTTTCACTTTGTATTCAAGTATATGACAATATATGGATAAAAGTTAATTATTTTAAAATTTTATATAATAACAATCATATCATAATTATGCTTTTGCAGTTTGTTCGAAAGAAACTAATATCAAAAGAGAATTTTAGTCCATTTCTTTCACCTATGAGATGTCGTGTGAAATGAAAATTTTAAGGTATGAAAAATATTATTTTTTCTGGAAAACAAATGATGGATAGAAGATACATTAGGTAGGGTCAAAGTCAAAAAGGTTTGAATCCCAAACAAAGTAGTGAGTTTCAATTGGAACCCTACTTGGGGTTTTGGGTTGAGTTAATAATGAAAGATGAAGTAGATTTGAGAGCCCCAAGAAAGGGGCGAGAGTGAGCATTCCTAGGACTTGTTAGCTCATGAGATGATGATTCTATTTGGAGTTGCACACCACACAGACACGCATGACACTTTACATTATTGTTTTTCTTTATTTGACAGAATCCGACAATTCAGCCCAAATCCCACTCTCTCTCTCTCTCTCTCTTTTGCGCGCTCTCTCTCTCCATATTATATAACAATGGTGGTCGAAAATACATGGGAGTGATACAATTTCTGTTAAGAGTAATGTTATTCAATTGGATATTTAGTATTGTAGGTAGGTGCCATAAGTAAAAATTGTATTACTTGTACTGCAGCACATGTCATTAAATTTGGGTCACATAAAATCTTTGGAGCATTTAGATTATGTCTATTAAATCCAAAATGCATGTTCCAAAATCAAAATACTTCATTAGAAGATTTCATTAAAAGTCTCATGACAGTGGTTAAACCAATTCGAGAGCAAATATAAGAATTGGCTCATAAAAATCTTATCTTACCGGCATGTGAGTACTACCAAATCTGTGATGACAAGGACTTAAAAATAGAAAGCAGTTACAGAAAGAACGGTTCAAATTGAACTTAGAATTTGATAGATGAGATTAGATGTAGAATATCTTGTCAAGACTCGAGGAGAACAAATGAGACTTTTTGATGATTACTCTCGAGACTAGGAGAAATCCTAACAACAATTCAGTTCACTTCAAACCAAAAATTAACCTAATTCTTTTTATATTTATCTTATTCTCATCACTTAAACACTTTAATCATGTCTTCACTTGTGCGTCGGATTACCTTTGACAGGTACAACTCCAAAACTCAACATGAAGCTACGAAGAAAGGAGAATCAAGGAGAGAGCTTCTAGATTTTAGGTATAATTCGTGGTGCTACCTTTTTTTTTTCTTTTGGTTTATTGAGGCCTTTTGCACCTTCAAGTATCCATTGTATGGCATTTAATTATGTACTATCTATCGATTGAGTTGCAAAAATAATATTTTAATAATTAATAATAAATTAATTTATATTGTACACGTGACAATAAATTATTGATGTCACGTTAGTTATAATACAAACTAAATATCCTGACTGAATTAGCATAACATTACTAGAGCATATTTTAAATATTTTTAAAAATAATATCCAATCCTATATATATCAAGAAGTCGAAAACATATACGAATGATAATTACTCTTAGATTCTCTTAATGTAGTGCATGCATGTGTAGTCAGGTAGTACTTATAATACTGATCACAGACAATTTTAAAGATAATAGAGAATCACCTAGCCTCGTCTTGAGTACGAGAGTAGATTTCTCTCAATATTGAGAATAAACATAACTCATTTGAAATTAAAATTTCTGATCAAATTATAGTTATTTAGACTCAATGAAGAAATGCATGACTTGCAAGTTGCAACGCAATGTTAGTGCTCAAAGACAAAAAATTATTAGCCTTATCAAAGCAAAATCTCAATTTGCATAATCTCATCAAGGTCAGAGTCAATTACACGTAAAAGAATATGTGATATATAAATCCATGCACACGTATGCTTATTTACAAACTATTTATTAAAAAAATGACAAAACCTTTGAGTCTTTCACCAATGGAGGACAAGTCATGGCAGCAAATTAAGGATATGGTGTTTGAACTTTAAACCTCTTAAATTTTATCTTAATGAAGTTTAATTAGGGCCTTACATTTTTTGAAACACCTCTAATTTCTCAAATTTCTTCAATGAGGGGTCCTAAAAATCTCAATTGCATGGATAACAGTGAAAATTTGCAGAGAGTTTTTGGCAATATTCATGTGAAAAAAAAAAGGAGGTGCATGGTTGTATTGCCAAGGAGGCACGGGTGCTCCGCTGATTTCTCCAATGCAATCCCAGTTCCCACAGAGTCTCTTCTTTCCTTTTATTTTTATTTTTTGCTTTGAATTCAATTTCATATTTCTCTTTCTTTTAATTAATTAATTAGATTCTTGATTGTTGCGCTATGTATATGTGACTTATATTATAAATTAGTTTTATTATTTATTTTTCAATTCTTGTATGTATGGTACTCTTTTTTGAAGTATTAGTTTATATTGAATAGCTTCCCAATATAGAAGAAACAAACGAGTAAACGTAGAATATTTAGTTCTGTCATCGTGGATGTACAGAACTACTTTTTGTTTAGTTTGACTGGAATGAATGCAATTATTCAAATATCTGAGATAATATTAAAATAGATAAGTATTATAATTTATTGTCGGTGTATTAAATCATTATCCGAATACTATATTGAGTCCCGACTAATCTAGATTTGAGCTGGATAGGATCACTAGGGCGACAAAACTCTCCTAACAAGTATTTAATGCATCTCAAGTCTCGAACCGAAAACCTTAGTTAAGATATAACAGTCTAATATCAGCTGATTTACGCGTTTGTTGATAATCTATTGTCATGCAATTTTCTCCCCCCCCCCCCCCCCCCAGTAGTGCAACCTGTGTTAAAGGAACTAAGAAAATTTATTGTCCATATAAGTAGAATTTTGCATATAATGAAATGTTAGTAAAGAACGAATAAGCAGAAGACTTATATGACTTACAGAATTTTGCAACCATATATAGTAAGATATTAATATGAGCAAGGACGGATACATTGTTAATTTTGTTATTTATCTTAATGTAATGCCTGTATAAAGATGCCACTAAGGCTTGTGCTTTCACAATATTGAGGCCAAAGATCAATTCGAGGACTCAATATTAATCCCCTCATACAAATTTGGGAAAAAGTATATATATCTCTCTCTAAATATTAGTGAGAATAGATTTATCTCACTAAACGTGGACAGAAATCTTACCTGCAATTTACATATATCACTTAAAGCATTATTAAAAAATCTTATTGAGTCATTTGGATTAGAACGAGATCTAATCACGCTTCAATTGGAGTGTAAGTTAATTTTATTAGCTTGGTCTAGTATTAAAACGATATTTAGTGTTTATTTACCCTATCAATTCCGCTTCAGCTACTCTACTCCATCAAAAGTTTTATTGGCTCTGCAATTTTGATGACGCTTGTCTTAGTCGTCTATGTTTCATGAGTTACTTTCCAAAGTCAAGCTTTCTTCAATCATATTATCTTGAGCTTGAAAGAAATTGTTAAAGGAAATAATCTTCAAATTTGTACTATCTCCACAATTTTCAAGATAGGATTATGTAATCTCTAAAATTTCTTATTTATTTTGATATAGAGAGTGAAATATAATGTTAATTTTCCTTGTTTTTCTAACAGTTCTTGTGACAAGCGGCTCCATCCATGTAAATCAGATTACAAGTCTACATGCATTTGAAAGATTACTTTTAACTGAGTAATTTTTTAATTTTTAATTTTATTTATCATTGTTATTTAAAACTGAGTGCAAAGAAATGTAATAGATGTATGTTGCTGAAGAAATTAATTATGGAACTCAAAACCATCCATATGATTCCTAATTTCCAATTATGGAAGACTATACGTTCAGTTGTGTGAAGATGTTGGAACTTCTAAGTCGGTTTACAGATTTTGGACTACTAAGCTCTTGTGATAAATGGCAAATCAATGACTGCATAGACTTTCCTATAGATAGGAATTTCCTCATCATTTGCACCCTCGAATCTTGAGAATTATCCACATAATGTATAATATTATTCATCCTCCATTACTCGATATTATTTACAGACCTCTTCATAATTTTCTTTGCAAATTCATCCCAAAGTTTCAACATTATTATAATTTCACTTGTATTATTGCAATTCTCGTAACTTCAAAACTTTCGCAAACATATTCTCGTAACTTCAAAACTTTCTCAAACATTTGAACTTATGCATTAACATTATAGCATCGTCAAATAAACTTTACCCAGTAAATTTACCTTGTATTTCTAGTCGGTGTAAACTTTTATAATTCAATAATTTCTATTATTTTCCATTTTACTTTATTGACATAGAGAAATGAAGTCGGTGCGGTTGAAAACTTCAAAGCTATTCAAGTTGTAACTCGGAGGATTCATTAAATTAAGCCCATTCACATCCTTTACAAATAAAGCTTTTGACATGTCAAATGTCCTTTGGGCCATCATAAAATTGAAATTGAATGTCCACAATAATGGAGACTTTGAAAGCGTTCACGAAAGCATATAAAAAAAATATAGCAAGCAAAAGTAAACCCAGACTAAATATAGTATTCATTAAAACAAATCTTTTATATTTGTCAAATGCATGGCTAATTACATAGCTAGAAACGTTAGATGATCCGTAGGAAGGTTAATATATATATGTTCAACTAGCATGTGTTTTTGAGTTTTTTTTTCCCAAGAAGGTTTTAAATAATATATATCAGGGAGCTTTAAATGTGTTTTTATTATAATTTTTTTTTATTTAATCTAATGGCAACCTAATCTCTCACACCCATATAAGCAAGGCTTGAATTCTCGATTATTTTTAAAATAAGAGATTTTACCAACTCAACTAGTTATTCCCCACACAATGCAAATCAACAACAATTTTTAAATGACCTTTGTCTTGTGTTTTTGCTACAATTTAATTCTTAATGAAAGAGAATTTCTATACTTATAAAATTTATATTTTAATTGATGTGACACCTATTTTTTTCGGCAAGCCTCAATGGTACAAGAAATTTATTGATATTGAAAAATGCAACCTAAAATTTTGGTCTTGGACGTAAATTGTAAGAAAAAAGCAGTTTAGCTCTAAAAATTTAGCCAAAATAAACTATTAAGAACAATAACACTAATTATGCAAGAGCAAAAAGCAGTACAAAGTTGGGGAAGAAAATAAAAAAAAAAACTAAACAAAGATCTAACTATTACCACCTTAAGAAATTTTAGCAACCAACCAAATAATATCCACTGTTAAAATTTATAAATTATTGTTTGTATCATTGCCTATTGCCATGCATGTAAATTGTAAGTAACTCTGTTTTTAAATAATTCGGCCTTGTCAAAGCGACGGTTTATTGAAAAGAAAAAGAAAAATGCATAGAAAGAACAACAAACAAGTTATGGAGGACAAAATGAGGTTTACCCTTTAAAAAAGACATAATTAACATCAAAGTTAACCAAAATAATAATAATAATAATAATTATTATAACACTTTAACTAAACTGATACTTCGGAAAACCATTACCATCATACCATATAAAGTCACATCTTATGGGAAATCCGATTACTAAATAAGTTGGTACAGTGCAATTCAAGATAAGCAAGATAATCAGCAGCATCATTATTCTCCTTAAAAGTATGAGAAGAACAATATGAAAAACATGTGCCAGAGAAGAGACATGAAATTAAGCTAACGATTATGCAGCATTCAAGGAGGGGAAAAATCTACGTCACTAAAGAATTGAATAACCTACAAATTAATTAAGAATAATCACGTTCTAACCCAACCTGAATTTAGCCACTATCAGCTCTCTACAGTATTGTATTGTTTGTTTAATTTTTTTCTCATCCTTTGGAGGAAACGTTGTCCTCTCACGGACACGATGGCTGGCCACTATCAACCCTTACTGCCATAATTTACGTGAAAATTATTTAACAAAATTTGTGGAATCCTTTGATTTGAAGTTTTGTCACTCAACCGACCGTTTGCACTTCATGATTAATTGAATCTCCCCACCATTTCCTCTCGCTTGTTATCCGGACTTCATGTCTGTTTGTCACCACTCTCTAACGCTAGCAATCCCTAAACCCTAGCTACAACATTCATTTAACCCTCACAGACCTACCTTAAATTTATGTTAAATTTTACCCAAAAAATGAAGTTCGTCTGCCACAGACTGTTTTTTTTAGCACTATCAGTAGTAAGGTATTTAATAATTAGTTAGCAGAATTAATGTTACGTAGAGAAAAGATAATAACATCTTAATTGTTTAACAAAATGTTCAGGAGATCTCCTTAATTTTTAAAATTGTTATACAATTTTTTTAGTACACACAATTTTTTTTTTTTTTGGATAAAGGAGGTAATACATGATCATTTTTGAACACAAAATAGAGTCCATGTGTTCTATAAAGGAGGCTTGTATGACCATTTTTTAAATTAAGGGGATCTGCACAACCATTTTACCGAACCACGAAATTATCAATGTCCTTTTTCATGTTATATATATATAGAGATCGAGGCATGTTCAGAGAAAGTTTGATATTTAAGTTCATGTTGACTCTAATAGAGACTGACTTAGATGTGCAAAATTGGGCTAGCTCAGATTAAAAAAAAAGTTAAGAATTGAGCCAGGATTGAACAAAAAATTAATTGAGACAAAATAAACACTTTAAAGTTCCAACATCAGATGCTAGTTTTGACATTGTATTAGCAATGTATATATATAAGTAATTTTAGAATAAGAGAATCCCTTACTTTAATAAAGTACATGATAAGTTCAAAGATAAAAAAAAAAAAAACTCCAATATATTGTATTTTATCCTGTAGTATATCAAAATTTGTGATTTTTTGGTCTTTATTTGGTTCCTTACTAGTAAGGGAATTCCTTATTCTTAAATTGGTTATATATATATATAAGTACAAAGACGGAAATAAAAGAAATAGAAACAAAAACTGACGTAGTATAACAATATCCTTGGCCTCAAATTTGGATCATCCTCAAGAGAAACAACTAGAGCTTCTTGATCTTCAATTCCTAGGCCTCCAATAAGAACTGGTCCCAGAGGAGTAGACAGTAAGAACTGATTTCGATAAAAGGTACTGGTGATGCTACATTTTGTGAAGGGTCGTTAACCAATTAAAACGTTATTTAAACAAATTCCTTACTTAGAAATGGTTAACGTTGGATAATTTGTATTTGATTTTTAATTTTGATCTATTTGCACCTCTAAAACTTTCTCAGGATCCTGAACCAAATAAGTACTCTATATATATATATATATATATATAAATCTACTTACGTACAATTATACATATGTCAATAAACGTGGACTTTGTAGGAATTTAGGTTAGAAAGTTCAAGACGTAAGTAAAAGTACTGCTTTTGCATTCTCTATCTTTTTCATTATATTCTCTGAAATGTGGCCCTCAAGTGGTGTGTAATAATGCATGAAGCTGCAGAAAAAACGACGTGGTCTGTGTCTCTGCAAGTTTTCACGTGTTGGGGGTGGGATTTTCGCAGAATCTCGTCTGAAGAATTCAGCAGTTTTATTTCGGAAACACAAGATGTGGAGCCGGCATGCACTTCTGCATGGGCTGCATGCATTTCTGGATTGGACTCCATGGGCCACAATCATGTGTCCATTCAATTTGTTATTTTAGTTAGGAAAATAAAAAAGAAAAAAAAATTCATTAATCGCCCCCGAGGTATATAATACTACTAGGCATATGAAAATAAACCTAGCTGATGTGACAGATGATATAGCAAATCATATAACGTTAGCACAATAATTAGTAATTGAACTTTATCAATTCATATCCGTACGGATTATGGTTGCTATATTTGTATGTTGATGCCACAATATTAGGATACAAATTTTACATCTCCATTTTTGTATGTGTGGTATATCTCTACAAAATAGATTCTATTGAATTCATAATTCATTCACAATGTATCTCCTAAAGTTTTGAAATTTATGATCATAAATAAAGCACTCCTTATTGTCAAACATAGCTCTTAAAATCTAATAAAATCTATTAGAAGTTTCCCTTTTCGTCCATTTTCCAATCGAGAAAATTTTATGTATAATTTAAAAATCTGATAGCAATGGCTGAAATTTACATTAATTATCAAATTTTATTATAGTTTGATGGAATTCAATCTTTTCATCATATGACTAGAGTTCAAACAAACAACGCAAATTTTTTGTACCACCCAATTTATTTTTTTACCATTAACTAAGTGAACTAGCGCCTACAATAATATCAATTTGATTATTCGTTAAAATAATAATTGGTCACTTTTATTGCTATTATTTATTTGTTCTTTGTTCTTTTTTGGGTCATTCATTATAAATGACAAACTAGGTGGAAGGTTTTACCACTCCATGGGAAAATGGATTATTGTAGCTAAAACAATTCAGTTTGAGTCACATGCCCTTTATAGTCATAAAAATGTAAATGATACTCGAATCCAAATAGGCTTTCCCCCCTTTTTGCTTTTAGGATTTTATTTTACCAACTTTATATAGGGCTTAATATATGTATCATCAAGTTACAAGATTCCTGAATAAGGCATGAGAAACATATGTCGTTCCATTTTTGGGTGGCAAAACTAGAATATCAACACATGGCATTCATTAATACTCCTTTTTGATGCTTCACACGTATTTTAAATTATTGAATGCATGTGTCAAAGACTGTCCTTTTATCGTGATTCAGGTGCATGTAGTCAGTCCAAAATGGCATGCCAACTCAATATGTATCGGGTTAATTTACTCCAAATGTAACCAAGAAAAATAATTCGCAACCCTTTTTCACAGCATAGTAAAGCAGTAACAAGTCTTATGTTTCCTTTCGAAAATGATTATTAGCTATCTTATTAATGACTTAATGTAATGTGTCGTAGCAGAACACATATATATAGAACCAAATAAAATATTGTCAAAATTTTTATAAAGAACATGTATATGATACAATTTCTTTCCAGTACTGTTTGGATCACATTTGATGTATTTGCATTAGTTGTGGTTGTGGGTTGAGTTCTACTTCAAATTAAAAAAAAAAAGATTTACTCTCAATAACAACTAAACCGTTGAATCACTTTACTCGCGTGAAGAGAGAGAGGTGAAAAATTCTTTATTATTGGTGTTTCTCAAATTAAATATAATTTGATTGTTTATAATTTTTCTTAACACAATAGACATTAAGAATCTTCCTAGAATTATATGGCTAGTTACTAAACAAATAAATTTAACTCTAAGTCAAGATTAGGTTTAGAACTCATAATTTTAAAAGCAAACAGTAAAATTATCTTTAAAACAATTTGATAATAAATTAACTCACTAGGGAATAAACAGTCATTTTGGCTTTGGCCAAACCCTAAAAGTTATTGTGTTAACTAGGTCAAAAGTCATTACCTTTACTTCTTTCTCTCTCTAATATTATTTTATTATTTTAACTTTCTCTGTCTAAGAAGAGGGCTGAGGTTTTGTTTGGCATGATTATGATTATATTACCGAGAGCATTTAGTTTTTATTTTACAGTGGGAGCAGGAGGCAGCTTTTAATATAATTAAAAACTAAAATTAAAAAGGACTTTAGAGAGAGGCCATGTGGTTTTACCAATCTTTGATTCCTTGACGGTCAAACTAACAGTGAAGTTTTTGCACCCTTCGAGATCAATCTCTCTCTTCGTTTCTGCCAACATTTCTTCTTAATTTATTCAGTGTCTCCCCACCCACAATTCAATAGTATTCTTAAATAATCATCAATATTCCACCAGTACACTATTTTAACCATACGTACGTGTACACACACATGTATGTATATAGATATAATGAATTTTAGTAAGATTTAGATTTGAAATTCAGATGGACTCTGATAAATTGATTATTAATTATTTACCCTATCTAAAACAAAATAGATTTTAAGATTGTCTTTAGTAATTTTGAAGCAACTCGCACTCCCTTAATTACTGATTTTATTTTTGTCACACATGCATTGACTTTTCATTGTTAATTGAGATGTAAATATGACCAGAATTCAGTAAATGGTATATAATCGAGGAATATCTCTTGTTGGAAAATGATTCTATGCTAGCTTATGATTCATATTTTTTTAAGGCTGTGTTTACTTGTTGGAGTGGGAGTGAGAAGTGTGGATTCCTCCCACTCCAGTGTTTACTTCCACAAAATGAGAAGGGATTGGGAATCCCACTCTGTGGGCCCCACTCATTTTTGGAGTGGGGAGTGGGAGTGGGAATCCACTCCCACCTCTCCCTTTTTTACCATTTTATTTTTAATTTGATTTAATATTTTATAATTAATAAAATAAAATAAATAATATTATATTTATTTGAATAATATTATTATATTTATTTAAATAATAATATTATATTTAACTAAATAATAATTTGCATTGATTCTAAGTTAAAATTATTTTAAAATAATATTATTATATTAATAGAGAATTAATAAATATAATATTATTATATTTATTTTAAAAATAATAGTACTATATTTATTTAATATTAATAATAATAATAAAT
>MKYO02013566.1:103288-194824 GCA_002013955.2 Citrus medica
TTTTTAATTACAAATTATAATTCTTTACATAAGGATAAAATTGTAATTTAAAACAATTTACTCCCAATCCAAGACAAAGTAAACAAATAATTGGGATTCTGATTGACAATCCATACTTTTATTTAGTCTAAGTAAACACCCTACTCCCACTCCCACTCCACACTCCTAATCCAAGGATTCTCACTCCTCAGGATTCCCACTCCAATCTAAAAAGTAAACGCAGCATAAGTTCATTGAATTATTCTTCTTAGCTGTTTTGTAATTAGTGATCAATTGCCGTTTATTAATAATTATTGAAATTTATGGGTCTAATTTATAGTTAAAATTTAATTTAAAAAAGTATTAAGTAATAATAATTGTTATGAATTTCAGATTTATTCACACTATTACAGAGTGTAATAATGAGGTGGCAGGCATTTTGGATAATAATACTTGTATCTAATTTTCTTCACCTACTTGGTGGGATTTATTGCCTTCATCTTCATTTTTTTTTTTAAGCGATTTCTTCAAGAGAAAAGTGGGAATCTCCAGCTCCTTGTTGATACATATGCGATAATATCTTTCCGTCTTAGAAGATTTCTGAAATTAATAACGGTCTTTCTTAGGTACTAATGTAGCTTTTGTTCTAAAGTTCCATATGTATCGATTAAGACTTATTGCAAGATGCCTATTACCAAGATCAAGCCTATTTGATATTAAGTTCGAACTTTATTGATATAGAGGAAGATAAAATTTAATTTCTAAACATCTAAAAAATGTTCAATCCACAAATCTACTATTTCAAATATACATCTACTTTAGTAAAATTAAAAAAATTTCAAAAGTACACATCAAGACTTAAAACATTATATTTGGAAGATATTACTAAAGTAGAAATATATTTACTTACTATGTAGTTACTAAGGTCCCATTTAGAATTGAGGTACTGCAATTTTTAAGCTATAGTTGCTGTGGAAAAAAAGCTGTAACTATCAAATAAAAATTAATAATATATAGTAAATATAAATTTTAAATAATAATTTTAACAAAATTATTAAAGATATAATAGATTTTTCATTATACAAGTGAAAAATTATATTAATATAACTTATAACTTACAAGTTACAAGAGCTAGTATTTACCAAACACTTTAATATTGTAACTTTTAAGATACAGCTACTCAATCTCAATCTCAAACGCATCTTCAGTTGAAGATGTTTTACTAATGATGTACATCAGTACATAATTCAGTATATAATTCAAAAATCAAAAGAAAATATAAGATTTTATTTTCTTCAAATATGATCTGTATCTTTCACTCAGAGAACTTGAGAACGAAATGACCCTGAAGGGACCCGGAAGACAAGGGTTAGTGTCCTCATGTAAGGATGCATAGAACAAACCCATCTCTATACCTATTTGTTTTTCCATATTTTTGCTTTATTTTCCTAAAAAAAAAAGAATATACACAGGATACTCTTTCCTTTTCTTCTTTTTCACTTTGCATGAATTATTGTTAAGTGTACAGAAGAGAGAGAGACAGAGACTCCCGTTTGTAGCGGGGGAGCAGTTTGATGATTAGGAAGATGAGATAATATTTAAATAAGGTCATTGATGGATGGAATGTGAAAATGTTATGGGTATTTGGAGGCAGACTCAGGCTGAGGGGTCTCTCTATATCTCTCTCTCTCTCTCTCCTCTTTTTCTTAGGCCTAATTTAATTATTTATTTTTAAAAAAAAATTTATAAATGAAATGAAGAGAGAGCAGCAGATTGCACTGACAATGAAAAGACTTGTACCAAGTGGCGATATATAAATGGGCGTGGAGAGGGGGTTGCGTGTGGGTTTTTTTTGTCACAACTTCGTCAGAATTTGTATCACCGTCCTTTTAACGGATGTATTTCTCCAGCAAAGCAAAATCAGAATACTACCTGTATTTCAGAGAGAGTGTGTGTTTGTGTTTGATACTAGTTTAATTAGTTTGGTTATTAATTTGTGGATTTTGTTATAATGTGTGCGCTCTAGATAAGATTTGTTGAGAGTTTAGAATAAAAACTGTCTTATTCAATCAATTGTGGACATTTCTGTGGAGAAAGAACACTCTAGTGGATTATATAATGAAATGTTTGTTAACTCAAAATTACATAAGATATTTAGTCACTATAACTGTAAAACAAAACAATCTAGGTTAGGTCTTACTAAATGTTAGTTACGTACGTGCACGACGAGCTTAAGGGAATACATAAAGTCAATTATAAAAATTTAATGAATTTCAATATTATTTCCAAAGGGATAGTTCAAATTGGTTTCTCTTGCCATGGAAGTAGGAGGTAAAGGATTGATCCCCTTACAATCTTGAAGGAAAAAATTTCTCAAATTTATGTTTGTGTTTGGGAAGAGAGCTTGTGGAAAAAAATGGCAAGCAATTTAAGTCAAAATTTTAATAAAATTTTTTAAAGTGTTTTTATTTTATTTTATTTTTTTTCTCTTAATATAATTTAGACAGTGATTAACATTATGTGTGATTGTGGTTATTGAATTGAAGTAATAATAGAAATAAATATTAATGTACAGTGAGTGAGATTTCTTATTTTTATTTTAAACTTTTTTTAAAAGTAAAAAAGTAAATGTGAAATAAAATTTTAATTAATAAAATTATATACATAATTGGTCATGAATGGAATCTAATGGAGATCTTTGAATTCAATTTCAAAGAGAGAGTACAAGTTTGTTTAGAGTTTAAGAAACCACATGCTCCTAAGGGCTACAACACCCATGTGTTAGGCCTTATAATAACCTTCCATAAAATAACAATAACCAAAGGCATGAAGATAAGTTCAAATAACAATAACCAAAGGCATGAAGATAAGTTCAAGTTGCTTAGCTATTTTTGGATTGCAAGACAAAAGAGCTTTACACATAATTTATTTGTATATAATACTACATATCAAGGCCTTCAATATTCAAAATTTTATTACTCATTGTTTACCCTTTAATTATTTTCTTAATAAACAATATTAGATTTTGTGATAGAGAAGATTTGGCGCATTCTCAAGGAAAAATAAACTAATGAAAAAGAATGAGAAGAAGTATGAAGTGATTATGCCAAAATACTCTTTTACATATTTCTTTATATTAATAAAATTACAATACTAACCCTCATCATCCACACTTTGTAATATAATTTCTCATATCAAGAGTGCAATTGTGAGTTCAACATATCAAGAAAGTGCCCTAAAGATAGAAGGGCTGCCTCTGTTATATATGTAATTCATGAGAGAGAAAGAAAGAAAGAGGGCTCTAGATTTTTTTATAAATCTTCATTTCTTCCTTTGGAAGAGATGATTCATTTTCACTTCAATATTATTGACCTTTCCTCTTCTTCATACTCTCTCTTCTTCTCCTCGTAGCTTCATCCTCTAGTTCATGCATGCACCAAAATAGAAACAAATAAATAAACAAACAATCAAGAAACTGATCTTCAAATTTCTTCATCTTCAATTAATAAAGATTAATTACTGCCATGAATAACTGGTTAGGTTTCTCTCTTTCTCCTCAAGAACAACTTCCTTCCTCACAAACTGATCATCACCACCATCATCAAGATCACTCTCAAGACTCAGTCTCTCATCGCCTTGGTTTCAACTCCGATGAACTCTCCGGCGCCGTCGTCTCCGGTGACTGCTTTGATCTCACCTCTGCTGACTCCACTACTGCCTCCTTTAGCATCCTTGAAGCCTTCAACAGAAACAATAATCACTCCCAAGGTTTGCTTCTTATCCATCTTTGAATCTCAAAATCTTAACTCTCCAAAACCAAAACCAAAACCCTAATACCCTTTCATTTTCTTCATTGACACACAAGCTACAAGATAATACTAATATCCAAATACTAGTGAGACTAATATCCAAAGATCAAAAAGCTTTATTAATTTCTTAACCATTCAAAAACCGTTTTAAAATTTTTTCTTTTTCTTTTTTAAATTTATCTATATGCAGAATGGAATATGAAGGGTTTAGGCATGAACACAGACGCTATGCTAATGGCGACTTCATGCAATGATCAAAATCAAGAACCAAAGCTCGAAAACTTCCTCGACGGCCACTCGTTCTCCAATCATGAACAGAAACTCCATGGCTGCACCTCCGTTTACGACACCCCCACGGCCAGCACCGTCGCCGGAGACTACATGTTTCAAAACTGTTCTCTACAACTTCCCTTAGATGAGAACAACAATAACAATGCAAGAACCAGCAACAACGGAGGCGAAAACAGCAACAACAACAATAGTTCCATTGGGTTATCGATGATCAAAACTTGGCTACGAAACCAGCCTGCACCAGCAACGGGACCGGCACCAGCACCGGCCCAAGCCGAGGCCGTGAGCATAAATGGCAGTGGTGGCAGTAGTGCACAGAGTTTATCACTTTCTATGAGCACTGGTTCACAGCCTGGCTCAGCCTTGCCGCTTCTCAATGCAAATGGAGGCTTAAATGGGGTAGAAAGTTCTTGTTCTGATAACAATAAGCAGCAAAAGACGACGGCGGCGACAGCAACGGCAGGAATTGAACTTGAAAGCCAAACCGGGGCCATTGAAGCGGTGCCAAGGAAGTCTATTGACACTTTTGGACAGAGAACTTCTATTTACCGTGGTGTCACAAGGTTTTAATAATTACCTCTTTTTTTTTTCACACATAAAATTATGATTTTTTTCTTTTTTATTTAATAATAATTTCAGGGTTTTGTTATTAAATGCAGGCATAGGTGGACCGGTAGATACGAGGCTCATTTATGGGACAATAGTTGCAGAAGAGAAGGACAAACTCGAAAGGGAAGACAAGGTAATTCATTAAGGCCCCCATTGGAGATTGCATTCCAAAATTTTTGAGTAATTTTTTTTAAATGAAAAAATTCTCCCTTTTATTGTTATGTTTCATTTTTGTAATCATTTTTTTTAATTTTACTAACTTTTTATTTTCCTATTGTCGGTTGATAACACAATTTGATGTTTGGCTAATTGATCCATCATCATTCTCCTTGCAGTTTATCTGGGTAAGTGACAAGAATAATCTTCAGAGTGTTTTCGATTTATTTGTTCTCTTGTGTTTAGTGCATGCTATTTTTGGAAACATTTTCACTTTATAAATAAGATTTTTGAATTCCTGAAAATTCTTATGTGATTTCTTTGTTTTTAATTTCAAATATATAGGAGGGTATGACAAAGAAGAAAAGGCTGCAAGAGCTTATGATTTAGCAGCGTTGAAATATTGGGGTACCACTACCACTACTAATTTCCCTGTAAGTTTCTCTATTTCTTGTCTTAATATTACTTTTGGACACCATAAATTCATTCTTTATGCCAAATTAATATTTTTTAAATACGTTTTAAAAAAAATATACTATTTTTTCACTTGGGTATATATAAAAAAAAAGAAGAATTTTATAATATTTTGGCTTAATGCTGGCACAGCGCATACTGTATCGACACATGCAGTTAATGGAGGAAGTGTTAATTATTTTCATATTATTATATTAATTACACTGCAAATTATTATTAATTAATGCTTCTATGCTCCTAAAAAGTATCCACATTAAGAGGGATGTGTCCAGTTATAGCAGAAAATGGGGGTGAATTTTTTTTTTTTCCATTTTTCGATGGAGTTCGCCGATAAATATGGGTTTTGTTTTCTAATGTTCAAATTGATTTTTAAAATTTCAGATTAGCAATTACGAGAAAGAGGTAGAAGAAATGAAGCACATGACCAGGCAAGAGTATGTTGCTTCACTAAGAAGGTTAGTTTTTTTAATCAAATGCTGTTTGATTGCAATTTGAACTCTTTAACTTTATAATCTTTTCAGAAAGCCAAAAGAAAAACCAAAAATATATATGTCTGTGTGTGCATGTCTGTATATATATATGTGTGTGTGTATTGATGAAATTAAATGTATTTGTTTGGTTTTTGCAGGAAAAGTAGTGGATTTTCTCGGGGTGCGTCCATTTACCGCGGCGTAACAAGGTAATATATTTTTCACCATCCCAAGTGAATCAACTCAGTTTAACTAAAAGCATGCTAGCAGCTTCAAGTCTAATTCCAACCTGAGAAATTGGTTTGAACTTCATGTATACATAAACGACAACAGTTTGAATTTTAAGGTCCTTTGAATTGAGTAATGAAAACGATATTTGAGTTAGCTTTAATTTTGTTGTGAGGATTAAAAATGATTCATATTACTATTTTGTTTTGTATTTTGGATTGACGACAGGCATCATCAGCATGGTAGATGGCAAGCAAGAATCGGAAGAGTTGCAGGGAACAAAGACCTTTACTTGGGAACTTTCAGTAAGTTGAATATTTGTTTTGTACATCTTAGTATAGCATTTATATATTTTATATTCTATTAGAACAATTTGATGTCTTCAAATCTTTGCAAAATTATCAGCGTCACCCACAAATGATCTTAGGTGAAAGAATAGACATCATCATATGATCTTTCGATTTCATAAGTTTGTGTGTTTTACGCAATCCGATGATTGTTACGGTTGCTAACGGAAGCAGTCTCACCTAGTACCTTTTCAAATGTAATGAAATCCTAAAGAACTATAAAGAATTGAAATTTGGAAAGATTTTAATTTTTTTTCCCTAAACATAAACGTTTTAGGCACACAGGAAGAAGCAGCAGAGGCCTATGACATAGCAGCAATTAAATTCCGAGGACTAAATGCGGTAACAAACTTTGACATGAGCAGATATGATGTGAACAGCATTCTTGAGAGCAGCACATTACCCATCGGAGGAGCTGCAAAGCGCCTGAAAGATGCTGAACAGGCAGCTGAAATGACAATCGATAGACCGACGGTGGTGGCCGATGATGAAAACATGAGCTCACAACTAACAGCTGATCATGGCTGGCCTGCAATTGCAGCATTCCAACAAGCGCAAGCTCATCATCATCATCAGCATCAGCCATATAGCAGCTTGCAGCCTTTTGGATACGGTCAAAGAATTTGGTGCAAGCAAGAACAAGATGAGTTTAATCATCAACTTCAATTGGGAAGCAACATCAGCAATACCCACAATTTCTTTCAGCCTTCAGTGATGCATAATTTGATGAACATGGAGTCATCTTCGTTGGAACACAGCTGTAGTTCTAACAATTCTGTCATATACAACAACGGAGATCATACCAATGGCAGCTATCAAGTTGGATATGGAAGCAACAACAACAACAACAACAATGGTGGATTTGTGATTCCAATGGGGACAGTAATTGCTAGTAACAATGATCATGGGTTTGGAGAAAGTGATCATCAAGTTGCCGCCAAAGCACTTGCTTTTGAAAACATGTTTTCATCATCAACAACATCTTCTTCTTCAGATCCTTATCAAGCTAGAAACTTGTATTATCTTCCTCAGCAACAATCATCAGCAAGTTTAGTGAAAGCTGCTGGTGCTTATGATAATTGGGTGCCCACTGCTGTGCCAACTCTTGCTCAAAGGTCAGGCAATATAGCGCTTTGCCATGGAGCTCCAACTTTCACTGTGTGGAATGATACATAATTAGATTATGCTTCAAAGTTGAATCCATCGATGAATCAAGAAGGTGCATGGGAAGAATTAAGATTTGAGGCAAAATTAAGATCACGTATACATTCACTGATTTTCTAGTTTCTTGGTCAAGCAACGCGGTTTTTTTTTTTTTTTTGACTTGTTTAAAATTTAACTCTAACTTTGCAGCACGAATGCATATTTGGTAATTTAGGGGTCTACAACTGAAGTTCAGCAATAGCATGTAAGAGGCTGACATGTTCTCTCACTTGCTATGAATTTTGGGAACTTCAGATTGATGTTTGGATCCTCGGAAAGTTTTATATTAACACCAGGCTTTGTAATTTTCAATAACATGGTTATGATACAAAGAATGGGATTCTCTCTCTTTTAATTTAAATTATATCTATAATCTTATTCAAATTATTGAAAGTTGTCAGGAACTTTTTTCCTCCTAAATAGGATCCGATGGCACAAATTTAAACAGGATAAATTATAAAATTTCTCGACTCAACCGTTAACCAAAAAATGATCCTGTAGTATGGACAGCACTTAATGTTAAAATGTTAATTCTTCTAAATTTGTAATTTAGAAGAATTAATTTCTAGAAATGTTCAAGTTAAAATCTAAGTTAGATCACGTGGTTTAAAAGCGGTCAAGTCACTTGAATTATAAAAACCTAAATGGGAAGCTGTAAAATATGGTAAGAAAATAAGCCAAGTGATACATGTGGTCATAATAAAAAATAAATCTGCTAAAATTTGTGATCAGTAAGTTATGCTTATAAATATAAACCTAACTCTCGTTCGTAAAGTGTAGCTGTGAATGATAACTAAAAATAACCTTATCTAAAATCATCCACTTCTATAATTTCTTTAGTCATCCCCTTCAACTTTAACTAATTTCCTTCCCCCAAAATACTTTCCATCTCACTCATTTTAGCCCATTAGCTTCCCCAGCCTTAAGCCTTTAACCTTCAATGACCTCAACTTCTTATAATCAAAATCTTATTCCCATCTTTGATAGACCTCAACTTTTACCACCTTCAATTATAACCATAATCTTATTCCCATCTTTGATAGGGAGAATTATTAGTTCTGAATTATTCAAATGAAGACCCTCTTTATCTCCCAAGACCTCTGGGAAATAATACAAGAGGGATTTGATGAGCTGAAGACTCCAGAAACGACGAATGCATGCATGGAGAATTGTAAAGGAAGATTTTTAAGGATCTGAAAAGGTAAATCTCTATTAAACTTCAATCTTTATGGAGAGAATTTGATAATTAGTTTATGATAGATAATGAATTTATCTAAGCATTAGTCTTTAAAGCTTGTGGCATAATAAATCAAATAAGAAGTTATCTCTTATTTATGGGGATACTATTGAAGATAAAAGAATTGTTCAAAAAATTTTATGATGTCTTCCTTTGAAATTCGAGCATGTTGTTTCTTCTATCAAAGAAGCCAAAAAATATTTATCTCAGTTCTTCTTGCATGAACTAATGAGTTCTTTGGAGTCACATGAGGGAAGAACGAGCAGGTTAATAGAGCAGTCAACTGAACATGTTTTTTAGCCAAAGCTGAACGTCAAAGAACGAAAGGGTGCGAAGGTTAGAAATAGACAACAAAAAAGAGGTAGCTTCATCAAACAGTGGCAGTGACAAGAAAAATTCTAAAAATCAGAGACATTGAAAAGGAAAAAATGATCAAATGTATGACTCTTCCAGCCTCCAACGCCATGTTTGTAAACCAATTGGCCATGCAAGTGAAAAATGTCGTTATAAATACACAACGCGCAATAAATTAAATCACATGGATAAAGAATGTTGCCACAAGAAAAAGGAAGAATTTTTTTCAAAATCTGACACTAAAGATCCAATGTTTTACACTTGTTTGGATGCTCATAAAGAATCAAATGATATTTGGCATTTGGGTAATGGATGCAGTAATCATATTACAGGAAATCATGATTGTTTTGTTAATTTGGATGAAAAAGTGTCTTCACAGTGAAGCTTGGAAGCGGCAAAATACAAAGCGTCCAAAGCAACGTGACTATCTCTGTCATGAAAAACAAAATTGGTAAATCTAAACACATCTTAGATGTTCTATATGTTCCTGGATTGACTCAAAATTTATTGAGTGCTGGTCAGGTTATTAGAAAAGGATATATGGCAAAATTTGATGGTGATTACTGTTGGTTTAAAAAATGTTTTGCAATGGAAATATTTACACCATAATTCTTATACAATATATAAAATTACCATAATTTAGAAATTGTACCTTTACCTTTTCGTAGAAGTAATTTAGGCTGTCAAATCACGATTTGTTACCAACGACCTTATTGGATCATTATCTATCACTATCGATTTTTTAGATTATCACTCAAGTTCGATATGCACTTGACGTATGAGCGCAATCAACTAGTAAGAGAGAACTCTTTCTCTTAAAGTTAGAGAGAAAAATCTTCTTTTTCTTTTTTTCATATATTGTGGCTCCTGTGTCTCTTTTTGTATAGAAACAAGCTTTGTTATATCTTACTAGTGGAAACCTTAGGCTCCTTATTTATTACTTTTTTTTTTCAAATATATTAAATCAAAATAATTGATTTAAATTAAAAATAAGATAAAGCCTAAAAGTGATGTTACTTGTTCTTGTTATAGGCACCCACCTTACAAAGTAACAAAAGACCTCTTATACACAAGCGTATTAAATGGAGCCTCCCACCAAAAAATATATTTAGGATTTTAACCCAAATAACTATTTATCTTAGTTACTAATGCAGTAGTGGTGCAGTCAATTAAATGAGCTAATCAGGGGATCATATGGATACATACAATAGTCGTTACAATAATTAGGACTGTAATTAAAATCTATTCCACTAAAAGATTGAAACTGACCTTCATAATTGTATACTATCTAGGATAGTGTTTTCGAATAATAATTCGACCAACCCCACATTGATTTCTTTACTGAACAATAATTTCTACCACATCACTAATTAAATTGATATCTCAACTATCCAATCAATTTAATTACATCTTGTTCCTTGGCACTTACTAGTTTTCTCTAATGATTATTTTCAACATACTAATTATGTTGACTCACTTTGGCGAGAGAATTCTATGATCAGACACCGAAAACCTGTCAAGAGATGTGTTGTACGAAATATATATTGTAATCTATTAGGGGTGTTTACAGATTGGATTTTACGGATTGAACATCAATCCATATCCGATCCATGATTTTGCATATTATAGATTTTCAATCTAATACATGGATTGGTGAAATTCAATCCAAATCCAATCCATACATTTGCGAATCGAATGCAGATTTGACCCAATCCATATCCAATCCACTATTTTGCAGATTGGTTTGCGGATTGAAAATTTTTAATTATGTCCAATTCACGAACTAACTAAATAAAAAATTTAATATAAACTAATTTTACTACCGATCAAATTTAAAATTAAACAAAATTCAAATAAATTAATTGTTTAAATAAAGTTAGAAAATACATTTAAAGTTTCAAAATATAACACACCAAAACGAAAAAAAAAATCTCATTTGTTTAGATCAATATATGGAAATTAGCTATTTAGGAAGGTATATTTGTTTATTTAATTATTTTTTATTTTTTATTATTATTAGATAAGATATAATATAGTGTTAATGTAGCTATATTTTAATTTATTTATTTACTAGTAAGTACTAATGCCATATTTACAAGTTTTTTTACTTAAATAAATACTTTTTATTTTTTTGCAAATTCGCGGATTTTTGCTGATTTACAAAAGTAGTTCCATATCTAATCCATCGATTACAGATTATCAAATTTTTAATCCAATCCAATCCACCAATCCACGGATCAAATTTTTATGGATTAAATTTCTACAGATCAAATGGATCGAGCAGATCGGCTTGGATTGGATTCTGAACACCCCTATAATTTATAATCTCGTTGCTCATAATTGCTTCCATTAAGATACCAGGTAACCTTGACTACAAAAGTATGTCACACCCATTGGTATCTCAATTGAAACAACAATCACAAACATGAGACTTGTTGATGCCGAAAATGACCTCAACAACTAAATTTTTTTTTTGGGGAACTACAACACGAATCTATGCTCAAATTACAATATGACTGCAACTTCCTATACCTGTCAACCATACAACACAATTAGTACACATTGGTGGGAATTCCGGAAAAAATCCTCTGATGGCTAACTCAGATGTTTTGTATATAAGAAAAAGGAAAATGAAAAGGAGGTGAGTTAAAATCAAGGAATTCTTGGGTGACGGTGTTGTGAATCTCGTAGAAAATAGGAAGGTTTAAAGATTAGTCACCTACAGAGTTTTTCTTAGTTAATTTTACTAACCTTGATGCTCTTTTAAGCTTAAATAGGCTCTTGGTTGTGGGCGATTACCTCATCAAATTTACCCTACTTTCTTTAGTAATTGTAGCTAGGTGTCAGTTAAAGGCAGTTTGACAAGTTGTGGTATGTAACTTCCCTAAAATATAGGCCAAGTGGTCCTGAAAAATAATTTTCCCTGTCAAGGTAGCACATCCTTAGTTCAGACAAACTTCCAGGTTATACTACTTCACTTCTAGACCAGATTGGTGGATTTTCATGTCACTTGTATAAAGTTAGGGTTGCATTTGTAAGCTAGGTCGTCCACATAAGCTTCAGATTATAAACCAAGTTGTCCATGTAGGCTCCTAGTTGTGGTTACAGATCAGGTCACCATTATAGGCTCTTGGTTGTACTCACGAGATCGGCAATTGGTTTCAAGCGGGTTAGGGTTGATTGTATTTCTTAGTTCTATTAGAAAAATCCAACCCAAAGACTGGTCCCCTAGTTTTCAACATTGGGTAGCCATTACTAGTGTTGGAAACTAATTATTGAAAAATAGAAATTTTTTTCATAAACTTAACACCAATCCCCAAGTTTTCAATACTGAGAAGATATGAACGGTATTGGAAACTGAAACGGTAGAGAAATGACAATATGGTCTCGAGCTAAACAAAGATAGTTTGGAGTGAACATAGACAATGCTGAGCTTAATAGGCTTAAAAGTTAGTAAAAATTTAGGAAGAATAATAGAGAAAAGAAAAAAAGAAAAAAGAAAATAGAAAATAGATAAACAACAAATAAATAATGAAATAAGACTATAAAGAAAAGTGGCTCGTGTGTCATCTTTATGCTTCGCACTCACTTTTTTACAATAAAGCCTAGTGAAATTTTAAGCTGTCGTCGTCCTGCAATATTTTGCACTAATTAAACAATTGTTGAGATTAGCCACAACGGAGCCTTTTGGTGAGTATCCTTGTTTTTTTTTTGTTGAAAACTGGATCTATATATATATATATATATAAATAACTCTCTTTTTCTCCCTCTTTTTTTAAATCGAACTATCTTTTCTTTTTCTTTTTTAGAAAACCAAACTCTATTTGTCTTCTTTCTTTTTTTTTGAGCAATTATCTACCGTCCACCTGTTTTTTCACACTTTAAAAAAAATGCACAATTCTTTTTTTGCTGAGTTCCACTTGAAGTTATATTTATTTACACATGTCCATTGCCGTTTTCAAACCGTTAAGACTTTGCTGAGGTCATAAGGGTATAATGGTAATTTCACATTTGCACAATAATATGTTAGTTTTCTTAATGGTTTGAAGACGGTAGTGGATAGGTGCAAAAAAATATAACTTCAAGTGGAGCTCAGTAAAAAAAAGTAAAAAAAAATTGTGTATTTTGAAAAAGTGCAAAAAAATAGGTGGACAATAGATAATTACCTTTTTTTTTTAATGCTAAGCTCATGGTGATTTGTATTTTTGGTGTAGAGTCAATACAATGCCACTTGGTTTTGCGCTCCTTCACATTGTAGAATTCATTCGGGTTTGCAAAAACACGAGTGAGTTGTCTCATCTCAAGCATCATCCGCTTGTTGCATTCTTACATTTGTGAATGTAAATTTTACTGGGCGTTGGGATTGTTGTGCTGTGTACTGTGTTGTATGAGGCCATTGATAAATAAAGCAAAGTGGTGTCAATAGTAAAAAAGTTGTTATTTTGTTGGACTGACAGTGAAGATGTTGATGTATTCTGTAATGGCATTGATTGGGAAGTTAGGGTTTTAAGTGTATTTATTAGGTAATAATGGAGTTTAAGGGCAATAATGATTCCCTTTGTAGTATCTAATCAAGCATGAGTGGTAAAGGAGAAAATAAAGGAGATAATGAAGTAAAGTTAAATTACAGTGCAGTAGAGAATGATTCCGAGAGAACAAGAAGTGAAATACATGGGCATGCTAACGGCGAATCCAATACACGACTTAGCGATAACAGAGATGAACATGAAGAATAAGGTGTGAATAGATCAAGCTTTGATACAACTGAAGAAGAGATTGAAGAATTGAGAAATGAATATCAGATTGCTGATGATATTACGCTTGGTTACTAAGGAAAGGTGAGATGGCCAACAAATTGGGTGATGGAGAAATTACGGTTGCCAATTGAACCTTATTTTGCTTGGATGTTGGTGAGGTTGGGTTTGAGTCCCAGTCAACTTGACCTAAATTGTTGGAGTATTTTAGGTAGTATTCATATTGTGTGGACTAAGTAGAACAAGGTCGAGCCATGTTTTAAGGAATTTACACACTTGTATTTATGTAATGAACATGGGGTAGGCTATAAAGGATAATACTATTTTTTGTCCAAGTCAAAGAATAAGAAAGTAGTACTTGACTTTTCTAGCTCATGTAAAGGTTGGAAAAGCAAGTACTTAGTGGTTGGTAGAAATTCGGGTAGGGACATAGAGCTGACAAAGGGTTGGTTTAAAGTGCCCACTCAATTTAGTAGACCAGGTAATGAAAGTTTTATTTAGGTTGAAGTTGGAATGTGATTATGAACTAACATTTATCTTGTTGCAGTGACTTGGAAGAAGAACTTCGGCATAAGAAAGAAATTAAGTGTTGGGGTTGAGAAAAGATTGTTAAACGCAAAGGATTGAAAAAAAGAACAAAAGGTAAAATTTTTCTAAGCAGTTATCTATGTTGTTTTATGGGAAAGTTCACTAACTTTAGTTTTTCTTTTGCGGTTGTCACAATGAACATGTCTATGCCAAGTGCACCCCTGTAGAGATTGCGAAGGCCTTGGTCGACGAGATATCAGACGAGGAGGGCGAATCACATAGCAAGAAACCACGACGATCGGTGCATAAAACCAAGGCTAATGAGAAAAAAGATAAACAACCGATTGCTTTGATTCGTAATGTGCTACCTCAAAACAAAGATGATCAAGCTGGTGACTCACGTCCTTTGCACATTTTACCACTTAGCTCCTCCCCGATATGTATAAAAGAGAACTTACTTAAAAATAATGACTTCGTGGAGTCGAAGCAAGGAAACATGGAGAGCTTGTTACCTATGGTCAATGTAGTTGCTTGGTCTATGAACTAAGGTGCCCTTGACGACTTTTCTCATTTGTTAGCCACTCATGCTTTTGAGCTCCTTGCCTGAAACCAAGCTGAGGTAGGCATTGGTTTATAGCTTTTAGTTTTTTGATGTTACTCATATGATTCACTTTGGTTGACATGTTTCACTTTCCAGCAATCTTTGCTAATAGCAGCACATATCGAGGCATTTACAGTGTCTTTAAAAGGCCAAGGGAAACTAGGAGAGCTTGAGCACGCTTTGTCCAAAGCCAAACTCAATAATGAAAAGATAGCAAGTGAGTGAGATAAGCTCAAGCATGACGTCAATGCCCAGAATGAGGAAAATGCTCACTTAGTGGAAGAATTGGTAATTGAAAAGCAATCCAATGCGAGCAAAGACTCTAAGATTGTTGAACTTAACCATGAGCTGGAAAAAAGTCAAGTTTGATGTTGATCAATATATCTAGTTGGAGAAGAGGTAATTGAAAGCTGATGTTATTCAAACATGCATTGAGTTATTTCAGGAAAAAACCTGAACATGGACTTTTAGTGGATGTTGACTACTTATGTGAGTAAAGAGAGAGCTAAGAAGAAATCTTCAGCTATAGGCCGAAAAGAAAACCATGATCAAATGCTTCGAGGTGGTGAGGTCGGGGTCTAGAGTAAGACCACCCCCAACAAGTAATAGCCAACCTCAACAAGATTGAAAATGCAGAGCTCAACAAAATAAATGCTAAGGCTACAACTAACCTCAACAAGGAAATGGCCAACCTCAATAAGATTAAAAATGTAGACCTCAACAAGGTAAATGTTAGGGCTACGACCAACCTCAACAAGGCTAAAATTCACAGCTCATTCATGGTGGACCTCAGCAAGGCCAAAATGACAACTTCGATCTCAATAAGATCGTATTACCATTCATTCATGTCGGACCTTAATAAGGTCAAAATGATAGCCTTGATCTCAACAAGACTAGATTGCAATTCATTTACGTTGGACCTCAACAAGGCCAAAACATCGATCTCGATATCAATAAAGTTGGATTGCAATTCATTCACGTTAAATCTAAGCAAGGCTAAGACATTGATCTCGATCTCAATAAGACTAGATTACAATTTATTTATATTGGACTTCAATAAGGCCAAAACGTTGACCTTAATCTTAATAAGATCGGATGATTTTTTTTTTTACGTAGTACTTTAACAAGGCCCAAATGTTGATCTCGATCTCAATAAGATTGATATTTTTTTTTATGTAAGACCTCAATAAGACCCAAATGTTGATCTTGATCTCAATAAGTTTGGATAATTTTTTTTACATGGGACCTCAACAAGACCTAAAAACCCTCGATCTCAATAAGATCGAGTCATAATTCATTCACATTGGACATTGCAAGGACCAAATTCACAATTCATTCACGTTGGACATTAATAAGGCCAAAACAACGACGTAAATCTTAACAAAACCGGGTCATATAAGTAAACAAGTTGAGAAATATTGAAGTTGCACTTCTGAATAACGTCATTGATATTAATATATTAGAAATGGCAGAATTGAACATGAACAAATTGAAATAAGAAAGAAACAAACTTTCCTAGCATATGTAAAAAGAGCAAACAAATTAGAACATCATTGATAAGATTGGCCTATTGATAGTATTTTCACAGGTGCTTTGCATTCCACGCCTTGCCGACAACTTTTCCATCCGAATAACCTAACTTATATGTATCATTACCGAACAAGTGTAGTACTTTATACGACCTTTCCCATCTTGGCTCTAGAACTCCATCAGCTGGCTTTTTGGTTGTCTGGTCAACTTTGCAGAGCATCAGGTCTTTTTCCTGAAATTATTGCAGCTGAACATTCTTGTTGTACAACTTAGCCATTTTTTGCTTGTAAATTGTTGTTTGACCTCTTGCCGCCTCCCTCTTCTCATTAAGCAAATCTAAATCCAATGTCTATTCTCTATTTATTGACTTGTTATAATATTTTGTGCGATGTGACTCCATGCCAACTTTAACGAGGATTACCACCTCATGTTTGAAAGCAAGTAAGAATTGAGTCTCCCTTGTTGAAGTCTTTGCAGTCATTCTATAGCCCACAACACCTCTAAAAGCTCGTCCACCCATGCTCTCTTCTTCTCACCCAACATTTTTTTCAATAACTACTTTATAGTTTTGTTTACCATTTCCACTTGTCTATTTACCTTTGGATGAACAAGTGAACTAAACCAAAGTTCTATATCGAGCTCAGTACAAAACTTTTTAAAGTTCTCATTATTGAATTAGGTTCCATCATTAGTGATAATTGCTTGCGGTGTGCCATATTTGAAAATTACATTCCTCAATATAAAATCTGTTGTTCATTTCTCAATTATTTTTTGAAGTGGTTTAACTTCAATCCACTTGGTAAAGTAGTCAATGGCTACCACATTGTGTTTCATTTGGCCCTTTCCAGTCGGCATTGGTCCAATAAGATCCACCCCCATTATGTAAATGGCCAAGTGCTCACCTTTGTAGTCATGTTTTCTAGTAGCTATCTTGTAATTACGGTAAACTTCTGGCATTCATCACATTTTCAAATAACTCGCGCATCCTCATGCATGGTTGGCCAAATATAACCCTGCCTTATTATTTTATGAGCCGATGCCCTACCTCTACCGTGATCTCTGTAAATTCCTTCACACATTTATCTTATTATGTAGTTGGAATCAATTGAACCCAAACACCTTTGGTAAAGTAAGGTAAGGTATAACATTTCCTATAAAGCACAACCTCTATGATGATGTAACGCATCGCCGGACATTGTAGTCTTCTTACCTCTACTTTATCTTGAGGTTGCTCCCCAAACTCAATATACCTTATAATAGGTACCATTTAACTCTTCTCATCTTATACCATATAAACATCTATCCTGACCTTAGCTATGCATGGCTTTAAAACTAATTCCAAATGAGATTCCATTGGCAATTTTGGACATTTTGTAGTTGCCAGTCTTACTATATAATTGGCTCAGTAATTCTCTCCCCTCAGAATTTGTTTTATTGTAGCTTGATCAAAACTATCCTATAGTTGTACCTTGCTCAAATAGTTGGACATGTTTTCACTCTTGACTTGAAACGTCCCATTTAAATGGTTTGTTACCAAGTGTGAATTACTCGTTACCTTCAAATAATGAACCCCCAATGCCCTTGTCAATTTTAGGCCTGTAATGAGAGTCTCATATTTTACTTTATTATTTGTGGGTTGAAATTCGTTCTTGAGAGCATAGCACACTTCTTCCTGGTCGGGTGAAACCGAAACAATTCCTCTGTCCAACCCTTCTTGGTTTGCAACCCTGTCTACATTAAGTTCCCATGCATCATGTTTATTTTCTGCCCCCTTACTCTCTTGTTTGGCATTCATTTCTTTACTTCTTTCACTATACTCGTTGATGAAGTCGACCAGAGCTTGCACTTTAATTGCTGACCTCGGTTGGTAACTAATGTCAAATTTGCTTTGCTCTAAAACACACTTATCTAATCTTTCTAAAATGTTAGGTTTATGCAAGATTTATTTCAAAGGTTGATTGGTGATAGCCATGATCTCGTGAGCTTGGAAATATAGCCTTCGCTTTCTCCCAGCTACAATTAAGGCCATCACCAATTTTCTACAATAAGGTATCTTACTTCTACCCCTGTAAAAGATCTACTTGTGTAGTATACCGAACATTGAACTCCACCTTCTTCTTTTACCAGAACCAAGCTAGTTAAGTAATTCGTAACCACTAAATAGAGTAAGAGTATGTCACCCACTGAGGGCTTGGCCAAAGTTAGTACATTAGCCAAATACGTCTTTAGTTGTTGAAATGTTGCCTCACATTTCTCTGACCACTTTAATCTTTTTCCTTTCTTCATTAAATTAAACAATGAATGGCATATGTCTGATGCCTTCAAGATGAACTTGCTCAGCAAGGCAACTTTTCCAGCTAGGCTCTGAATATCGACCTTTTTCGGATTAGCCTTTATTCCCTTTTGACTAACCAGGAAACCCAAAAACTTCCCTAACTTCACTTCTAAGGCTCATTTTTCTGGGTTTTACTTCATTTGATTCTTTCGTAGCACCTCAAATGTCTCACGTAAATGCATTACATGGTCGGTTGGATGAACAGACTTGATTATCATGTCATCCATATGCACTTCTATTGTTTTACCGATTAAGGGATTGAAGAGTTTGTTTACCAACCTTTAATACGTAGGACCAATATTTTTTAATCCAAACAATATCACATGGTACTATTACAATCCTTGGTCAGTCACAAAAGCTGTTTTTCTTTATCAGAAGATGATATACAGATCTGGTTGTAACATGAAAATGAGTCCATAAAGCTCATCAAGCCATGGCCTACTGTTGAATCCACTAATTGATTAATCTTTGAGAGCAAAACTATCTTTGTGACAAATTTTGTTAAGGTCGGTAAAGTCTACGCACATTCTCTATTTTCCATTAGCCTTTTTAACCATTACTACATTCAAAACCCATTGCGGATAATTCACTTTCCTTATAAACCCTGCCTTTAGCAGCTTCTCTACCTCATCATGGATGGCCTCATACCTATCTTGGTTAAACACTCTCCTTTTATGCTTTACAAGTTTTTGTCTTTTATCTATAGCCAACTGGTACTCCACTAATAAATTCCCAATATATCTTCATGACTCCATGCAAATATGTCATTGTACTCCACTAATAAATTCTAAAGCTCATTGGAAATGTCAACCATCATTTTTGTTCCCATTCATACAACTCTGCTTGAATCATCTTCACTCACTGGCAATTATTTCACTTCTTATTAGGTCGTTGTTGACAAATATGTTCTCAACTCATAGATTGATACTCGTGTTCTACAAGGATTCTCTCGCAGTTGTAGTGCAACAGCTTCGAGCTACTTGTTGCTGGCCCCTTATTACTCCAACCCCACCTTGGACTCTAACCTTCATGCATTGCATGTGGGTTAAGCTCACTGCTCCTGCTTTCATGTTGAATGGTCTACCCAAAATAACTTGATAAGGGGTATGCTTATCAATTACCACCCATGTTACCATTACTGTCTTTTATAGTGGGCTAAACCTTGTAGTCAACGGCAGGTTAATCACCTCAAGGGGAATAAGCTTAGCTCTACCAAACCCTTTTAATGATGTTATGATAGGATCAAGCTTGAGGTTGAACATTTGTAATTCCTCAAGGTTTGCTTAAATAATGTCGACCGAGCTACCTTCAACTATAAGAGCCCAATTCAACTTCTGCCCTACCAAGTAACCTTCACTACAAGTGAGCTTCATGTGGATATGCTACCGCTTCTTTATTTTTGTCTGTGAGCATGATTGACATTTTTTGAACCCGCTGTTTCTTTGGTACAAGAACATTAAAATTCACCTCATAACTTTTTAGAGAATACCTATTATAATTTCTCCTTGGATGGTTTAAGTCTCCTGCTAAGGTCGGCTCTCCGGTGATCATCATTACCATATTATCTCTAATGTTCCATTTTCTCCCACCTCTTTCTTAGTCATTCACATACTCCTTTAGATATTGATGTTGCACTAGCTATTCAATCTACTTTTTCAAGTCTATACAATCTGCGATTCTATGTCCGGACACCTTGTAAAACTCACAATACTTATGGTGAGCATTTTTACCTGGACCCCTTATGATCAGTTTTGGCGGGCTTAGTAGTCTCTTATCTTTTATCACACCATGTATTTATACTCTGCTTGTGTTCAGAAGTGTGTATCTCCCGCCTTGCTCTACCAAGTTCACTCTGAAATATAAGTGTGCAACCCAAGAGGGGGGGGTGAATTGGAATTTTAAAATTTATCCTAACAAATCCACACAACAAGCAATCTAATGTCTTAATAATAATTGAAAACAATAAGTTCAATAATAGCACAATAATTAAAGAGTAAGGGAGAAGAGAAACAAACACACGAATTTTTACGTGGTTCGGCAATCCCCGCCTACGTCCACGCCTCCAAGCGATCCAAGCTTGAGGATTTCACTATCCAAGCCTTTCCAAGGCTTCAACAATTACAATTGACTTCGAGGTGTCAATAAACCTTTACAACAAAGAGATTATCTCCCAATCTCTTCACTCAAGTATCTCACACACTTAAACTCTTACAAATGAATTGAAGAAATGAAAGTTACAATGAAACTCACTCAATGAGTAGATATTCAAAGATGAAGAACAATGAATGATTCAATAATTTGTGTTTTGCAAGTTGAAGGCTCAAGATATCATGTGTGCTTTTTGTTTTTGCTTGTTGGAGAGCTTCAAAATGAGTTGGATTTGAGTTCTTATAGTTTGAGCTCGAAAACTAACCGTTACTCACATTCCAGGCGTATCCGGTTTGCCGTTTATGGAATCCGGTAAGCCGGATTTATGTTACCGTTGAATTTTGCCTAACCAGCTTGCCGGATTCGGAATCCGGTAAGCCGTTTTCGTTTTCTGATTTTTATAACCGGTAAGCCGGATGCTACAGTAACCTGCTACAGTGAAATTTTTTCTTAAATTTTCAATTTGACCCCAAAACTTTATAAAACTATAGTATGGCCCAAAATGTTATGAAACTTTACAAATAGGTCCAATTTCAGAATTTCTAAGTAATGCTTCGTTAATCCCAAAACTTTCTGAAATTATGATTTCACCCAAACTTTGTGAAATTATAAAATGACCCAAAAACATTTAAATAGTTTCAAATAGGTCCAAATCCGAAATTTAAAACATT
The DNA here is from genome assembly GCA_002013955.2 of Citrus medica. Taxonomy (NCBI): domain Eukaryota; kingdom Viridiplantae; phylum Streptophyta; class Magnoliopsida; order Sapindales; family Rutaceae; genus Citrus; species Citrus medica. Next base: position 125,013 of record MKYO02013566.1, read on the forward strand.
GTCAAAGATTTTGAAATTACTTTCATTTTAGTCCAAAATGCTTTAATTCCATAACATCATTTTCTTATTATAAAAGCACAATTCATAAATCTTTGCTTAATAAATACATGTGGTTTGTTATCATCAAAATCAATATTTATAGCTATATAGGCTAACAATCTCCCCCTTTTTGATGATGACAAAACACATTAAAGATTTAATCTAGTTATGAAAATGCTTGTTTAACAAAAACTCCCCCTGCATACATGCTCCCCCTAGATACATGCATATTTCCATAACACATATTAAATCATTCTCCCCCTTCGTCATTTATTCTTCCCCTAATTTATTCGTTTGTTCTCCTACCGTACTCTAATTTGAGGTAGCCTATTCCGCTTTGTTGCTCACCATTAAGCTTTTTTCTCTCTCATGCTCTACTACTCTCTGGATCACTAGTTCGAACTTAAGTCCCTTTGACTTGGGCATCAAACCTGCCCCTTGATCATTTCTTCAAATCTTGACATTTGCCTCTCAATCATTTCTCTCCATCTCTTATTTACAGTGGCATTCATTTCCTCTGCCAATTGACTTAAGGTTTGCCTATCTCCATCAATATTTCCTAATCTTGTAGCTTTCTACCACTGAATCATTAAATGTATGGCTTTTCACATCGTTTCCCCACAGTCGGTGCCAAGATTTTGATGCTAAAAAATGACCTCAATAGTTGAATTTATTTTATGGGAATTGCAGCACCAATCCAAGATTAAATTATAACACCTACTAACCATAGAACACAGTTAAGACACGACGGTGAGGGTTCCGGTGAAAATCGTCTGATGCTTCAGTTAGATGTTTTGTGTCTAAGAAAAAAGAAAATGAAAATGGGGAACTAGAGGTGAGATAAAAGTAAGGAATTCTTGGGTAGTTGTGTTGTGAATCTCATTAAAAAATAAGAAGGTTTAAAGATTAGTCACTTGTAGAGTTTTCCTTAGTTAATTTTGCTAACCCCTACTTCTGATGTTCTTTTCATCTTAAATAGTCACGTTTAAAGGATGTATCTACGACAAAATTCAAAGGTTTTTATTCACCAAGGCTTCTTATAAAGCCAAGGCTCCACTTGAGTTGGTTTCCACAAATGACCAACTCGAATTCATTCAGTTAATCAAAAGAAGATATTATATGTATGTATGTATGTATGTATGTATGTATGTATGTAGAATTGACCATGGTAGAAAAATTCACTTCCAATGAGTCCACAAGTTGCTGCTAGGAGCATAGAACTAAAAGAGAACTAAAAGAGAATTGACCGTTCGCCATACTTCTCAGTAGAATATATTACAAAATAGAAGAATAGAACAATTGTTGGGATAGCCAAAAGCTAAAGGCAAAAAGACTTCCTAATAAGCTTTGGGCAGAAGTTGTCCATAAATTGTCTACATCCTCAACAAATCTCCTACAAAAGTAGTGGTAAACAAGACTCCATTTTAAGCATGACACAATAGAAAAATAGAAGTAAGCACTTGTTAATTATCCAAGTGTATTGGTCACATGCCTAATTAAAATTAATAGAATTGATGTGCTGGTAGTGAGAACCAACATGTATATTGGAGCTTATCAAAGTTGCAGTTATAGCTAAAGCATTAAGACAAACTGAAAGCCCAGCAAGCAGAGCATAAACACCATAACCATGAGATTAAATGAATGTAAACCAAGAGATTTAGGTTAGTAGCAATCCAGCATTTTTCTATGCAAGAAAATGACTTATATAAATACATTATGATGATCAATAGAAATGTAGTGTGTTGTGTCTATTTGCTTTGTATACTCGTTCTTTATGTTCTCTATTTTGACTTGGTATCAAATCACACCTCAAAGCTTTATCCAGTTAATGGATCCAACTGAGGTCATGCCTGAGAATCAAACCACAAGCCCACAAAATTGGAAACACTTCCTCACACACCAATGAAGGAAATCAAACCCAATCAACAATACTATTGCATAGACAAAACACACGCTCAATAAACAATGTGCAAGTCACACAATAAACTTGGAGTCACTGGTACAAACTGACCTTTACTAACATTTGATTTTCTTAGACTTTACAAAAAGTGTTAATAATTGTGTAAATATGCACCATTTTCTGCTTTTAAAAATAAGTATACAAATTATTAATATTAGTGTCTCAGTGAGTTAAGCATAAGAAATCACTAACACTGAAATATCAAAAGTTAGAAAAAAATATTACAATATGTAAATGTCCAAACTTGAACTTAAGACTCTAAAATTCAAAATTTTTATGTTTGGACCACAAACCACTAAACCTATAGAGTTAAGATACAAGTATTACATTAAAACTAAAAAAACAAAAATATAATAGCAAAAGTAAAATCCCTGAATCCCAACTAAAATCTCTTTCCTCCATTTCATCATATTGTCAATCAAAACTTACAAACAAACTCACTGCCATGCCTCTGACACACCCAAAACCTACATCACTGCTTTCAATTAGCAACTGCCATAATCTCTTATGCACTAAAGTTTGGTCTCTGTATTTTTGTCTCTTTTGCCCTGATTGGAAATCCACTGCCGTCATTGGTAACAAATCCATTGTCGTCGTCATCCTTGGGCTGTAATGGCTTGGAGCCATCATTAATAGTCAATCATTCATCACATGAACAACTTCTCAGCCTCTATCCAACTATCATTGTCGCTGCCATACTGCCTCAATCTCTATTCAAGGCCTCAATCTCTATTCAAGGAAGGCTTAAATGAATAACTAAGTGTCCTGCAAATTTGATGTTCTCTTTTTTATTTTTTTGGTCCCTATTGCCAGCGTTTTAGTGTTCTGTAGCTATTATGTGTCTTAGGCGCATTTGCATAATATGAGTCTTACAATTTCTTTTTAATTTTCCTCTTAAAACTGTAATTTTGATTTTTTTTCCTCCCCTTTCTAATATAGAGTGATCTTTACAATGACTATAAAATGGTATTAGATGAACTAGGTTTAGCGACCTCTATCTCGCTCCAAGAAGTAATGAAACCTATTTTCTTCGATCCTCGTCTCGCCTTCTCTCGTTGCTTTGTTTTATTTTTATTTTTATAACTTTTTAATTTTTATTTTTGATTATTATTGAACTATTATATATTTATTTATTCTTTTGGTTTCATAAATATGGGGTTTGGTGACTACATTGCAAGGGTTGCATTATTAATTGTGTCGATATTTTTGATGATGCTATTATTTCATGTGTTGATGGAGGGTTGGGCTTTGTTAGAAGCTTTTTAGCCTCTGCTAGAGCTAGAAAGCAGCTAACTTCGTTACAAAAGTACTCACTCGTCGAATTTCAATTTGATTTTTGCGAAGCCTAGGGTTCGACAATTTCACTCTAGCCAATCACCTAAGAAAAACAACGAGTCAAAATTTTCCTTTTTACATTATTCTTTATATGATATGTAATTTATTTTTTTAATTTATTGTTCAAACCTTTATAAAATGTAGAATATGAGAATGCTTTCCCAAAGATTAAGAAAGAAATCCCAAAAGTAAATAAGTAGAAATATGAGCCCAAAGATATGTTGTTTTCACCTTGTTTTTTGTATTTGTTTGTGTGTATTTATTTGAAGGATTTATTTTTGTTTGAAGACAAAATATGTTGGATTAATTTAATGATATTTGTTATTATTTTTTTCACTTTATCATTTGTTATTGCTATTTAAAGAGTAATTTTACAAACTAGTGATTGTATAATTAGTGGGGGATGCATCTTTTATGGGATTTTCTATTCTTCATCATTATAATTAAAATTCAATGATTGCTTAATTTGTTAACCTTTTGAATATCTCTACTTATGTCACATTTATTAATTAAAGAGGCCTAAGATGCTCTAAATGGCCTGTTAGTTTGTTTTCTGAACGAACTAGATGCTGGGTAGACTATACAATACATTAATTAGGGCCTAATGGAGTTTATTAAGTTAGGACTCCTGATTTGCTTGGTTACGTATGAGGTATAGCATGTACTAATGTGTGTGTGTGCGCGCGCGCGTGTGTGTGTGTGTGTTTTTTTTTTAATTTTGTTGTTACATTATGGTTTGTATATTATCTTTCAATAGAAGAAAATACCCTCGGGAATAGTTATAAACTAGTTTTAGTCCATGAGAACATTTGTAGGGATAAATCCTCTACTTCTCTTTTTCTCTTTGTGACAATTTTAATGCATTTTACTGTTTAGTTTGTGTATTGTGGTACCAATTTATGATGCATGTTAAAGTCTAATTCTTGCATTGATGTTTTTATCATTGTTCATTTCTTTAGTGGAAACAGAGCCTATTTTCCCCACTCCTTTGACCATTGGATTTTTATGAAATTCACAAGGTAGTTGCCGATCTTTTTAAGTCCTTTATCGTTTTTTGGAGTTGTGTTATCATCAATGCTTTTATCTCCAAAATAGCAGAAGGAGGTCAACAATTTCTTTCCTTGCTGTTTCTACAATTAATTTACTAGTTTTAGAAGAAAAAAACATTGTAAATAGGTGTTGGGCATAGTAATTGAAAAAAAAATTTGCTTACAGTAACTTGAACAGAAAAGAATTTGTGTCAAATATTTGATTTTGTTATTAATAAGAATGGCTACCAAGTATAGTGATTTTGTTGTCAATAAGGATGGGTTTTTGTTCATTCCTTTTAGGACTTTCATTCTGCTTGAAACGTTGTTTAATCAAATACAAAATTTCCAGACATATTTATACTGCTCTTGTTGATTTATCAAAATTACATCAAAAAATTATTTATTATTTTTTTGAGCAAGATGTTAAAAACATGAATATTGCCACTTTTGTTTCGGTGCTTGTTGCCTTTTTTATAATCTCTCATAACAAAGAAAGCAATAAACTCCTGCTAACTGATTGTTCATTATTGTTAATTACTTTTCTTGCAAGTTTCTACCATTAAAAAATTAATTTTGTCAACTAATTACTACTGCAACAAGAGGAATACCGTATGCAACTATCTAGTTAATGAAGGAGTTCCATATGTTATAATTAATGTCAGAGGTAATTAAAAAAAATGGCCTTTTGAACTAAAGTACAACTTTTCATAATGATGTTTTGTCAACGCAGGTTTTGATTCATTCAAGGATATATAAAATATTGTTATTTAAGATATTTGCTATAAATATAAAGGCCTTATCTAGAAGCTTGATAATTTTAATCTATTGGTTATGTTGTTGGGATGGGAGAGGTGGGCTCTGAATTATTTAGGCCCTTGGATTGTATTAATTATGTGTAGATTTTACATCATTTAGGGTCGTATGGCCTTAAACTCAAAGTTTTTTGTCTTTCCATTATGCTATTTTCTGAAATTTAATAACTGCTTGAAAACGTGTATATATATATTTTTAATTATTATCATGAAATACCTTGAAAATGTCATCAGAAGCAAAAACTATTTATTTTGGAAAGCCTTCAAATTGTTTTTTCTTATTTATTTTCTTTATTAGGGGTCTATAAGAAATTAGTTTCTTTTTCTGCTCTCTATATATAGTAACTATTTTTTGTGGTATACTAATTGATTTTATGTACTTATAGGTGGGAAAAAAAAATAAAGCAACAAATGGATATTTAGTGACATTCTTGTGCTTCTTTTTTTGGTTAATATTTGTTAAAACCTAATTTATACTTTCCTATTTAGAGATTGTTAAAAACTTAATTTTGTATTTATGTTTTTCTTTTCCAAATAGTAGTGTACTTGAATTATGTGAATTTAAGTAATGTATCTAGGTTGTTTATTATATGAATTGTATTGCGAGATTTGATATATTTAATATATTTTTTTCTTTTGGTTGTAATATAAACAAGAAAACATAATTAAAATAAGAATATACTATTAAACCAAAAGTAACATAACATCACTAAATACAACCACTAATATTTAAAATGACATTAATAATTTTTGATGTTATCGAGTCAGTGTGCTCCTAGTACTGCGGTCATATAAATCACTAACATGCAAATAATATCATCAAATGCTAATACCAGCATGTTATTATTTTAGTGTTACTATGGTGACACAAATTATTGATACAAAAATCACTGGCACTAATTGAAACTAAAAATTAGTGTCAGTATATTGTTGTTTGAGCGTTACTAACACAATTAACAAGTGTCAGGAAAAAATAATTAGTGACATTAATTTGGTGTCAGTAAAGTCTATTTTTCTACTAGTAAGTTCATTTGCATTTTCAGCTCCTACCAAGCTTGATAGGACCAATTTTCTTGTTTCGTAAGCATAGGTCCTACCAGCTATACGTGGTAATGGGCTAGAATGATACATTTATGGAACGAAGAGAGAACCACATAAGTGTTTGGTATCAGGGGATGAACATTAAAATTTCATTACCTCTGAGAACTAAGAATACATTGTTTGGTTAAGGCAAGATTAGCTCTTGCTAAGTTGGTTACTTACAACCATTTCTAAAAATGTTAGAACTTGAAAGATTGTTATCATCCTAGTCCACTGCAAGGGTCAATCTTTAAAGACGCGACTCCAATCTTACACGAAAGGCTTTATGACAATGACTAAATACTTTACCAAAATGAGAACTTTAAGTCTTGAACTGGCCTCAATAGGAAAACCATTGGATAAAAATGATCTTGTGACATGTGTTTTGACAGGATTTGGTTAAGACTATGAGAATTTTTTTGTTAGTTTACTCGCTAGACACTGTTCAGCTCTCATTTGATGAAGCTTGTCCATACTGCTCAACCATTAAAAGAGACTGGAGCACCTAAATAATATGATGGTAGAAACAAACCTTGTTGCACATGGAAATGAGGGAAGTGCAAGCAACTGGAATAACAAAAGAGGTTAAGAAGGAAAGAACAATAGCCTTGGTAGAGGAGGAAATCAAGACAACAACAATATTGTCAAGATGGCAAAGGGAAAAGACAAAGACAAAGACAAAGACAAAGGCTCAAAAACACAATTCAAACCTGATGTCTTTTGCAGATCTGCCTTAAAGAAGGACACACAAATGTCGAATGTTGGCCGAGAAAAATGGTGACTTTGTACCAGCTGATGAGCATGTAATACATACATATTTTACCATTAATTAAATAATTGTTAGTTATATTTATTTGTTATTTTTAATTAATTGTATTGTTTTATTGAATAGGAAATTAATTAGATATTATGGATAAAAAGAGCATAAAGGAGTTCAATTTGTAAGCATTAAAGATTAATTAATTTTTGGAAGGAATTAGACATACAAGCATGTGGAAATCAAGCCAAGGAACCGAATTCAACAAGATTAATTCATCATGCACATGTGGACAAAAGATAGAAATTGATTTTAGCTTTAAGAAGGGACCCCACGTGGCTTTCATAAATGGAAAAAGGAAACCTATTACAATTCAAAGTGCCCACGTGAGTGAAGCAAAACAACTAAAAAGCCAAATCCTTTTGGCTTTAGGATTGACAAGGTGGGGCCCATTTTAAAGGGCTATATAAGAAAGCTAAGCTCTTGGTTTTTAAGGGAGGGGAGCAAAGCCGCCAGAGGGGGAGAAAAAGAAGCAGAGATTCGGCTTTGGAAGAGAGCAATCCGCAGCAGCAATATTTCAGCTTCCATGGCTGATTTTATTTCTTTTGTTGCTCCTAATTCAAGTATGTCTAACTAATTTTTTATACTGAGGTTAAGGATGAAACCCTATTTAATGAAATAATTATCTTTTTATTTATTTAATTCCCATATATGTTCTTTGATGATTATGGTTTTTGTTTCACATGATTAATTGGATGTTATTAAAATCTTTTCATCAATTCTGTCATGCATTATTGATTGTTAGGATTAATATTCGATTAAATCTATGCTTGGATTTATAAAGTTTATACATGATTATCTTTGATTCTATGTCTTTCATTAAATTGTTTACATGGAGTGCTTAGGAAAACTTTGACTCTTTGTTATTCAATATGTTCACATGGGATACTTAGATGTCATACTATTAAGCAGAAAAAGAACCTACATTAGATTAATTTTATTTGGGCTTAATTGTTATATCCATGAGATGACATAGATTGATTTCGAGTTGTCACTCTAAAATTGGGGATTAATGAATATTTAGATAATTACTAGTTGAATAGTGGTGGATTCTGAAACCTTGGTAATTCTTATCTTATTGAATTCTCCTTTATTTTAATTGCTTTCTTAGTTTAATTGGTTTAATTTTCTTAGAAACTCAATTTGGTCAACTAGGTTAGAATTAATATTAATTTTAGATTTAAATTAGACTTTTCAATTTATAACAATCCCTGTGGGATCGACATCGTTACCACTATTCTATCTCTAGATTCGTGCGCTTGCGAGTACATTAAAATTTTCACAACACCAGCACCACTTGCAAGAATATTGTCTGGACCACCTTTTTTATTCCTTCAACAAAGGAAACAAACACAGAAATTAACACACATGGCAGTAGTAAGTGAGATAGGAAGTGAACCTGGTTGGTTTCTGGATGGTGGAGCAATCCATCATGTGACAAATGATCTAAGCAACATAGTCTCAAATTTAAATATAGAGGTAAATCAAAACTTATTATAGGAAATGGTAATCAACTCCTAATTTCACATGTAGGCATAGTTCTTTTACCAACTTGTGATGGCCCACATGTACAAGTTAACAATGTTCTTTAGGTTCCCCAAATTTCTAGAAACCTCATTAGCTTATCTAGTCTCACTATACATAATAATTACATTGTCACCTTTTCTAATGGCCGCTGTGTTGTGAAGGATAAGTGAAGGAAAGTTTTGCTCAGAGGAATTGAGAAAGGAGGGTTGTATGAGGTGAATGGATTCAATAAAGATGAAATATAAGATAAATTAGAAGAAACAAGATAATATCGTGTTGTAGTGTTATTATTTGCCTTATTGAGGAACTCAGTTTGTCAAGAGTGAATGTCTGTTAGTTGTGAGTCTATGTTAAAGTTGTTAGCCTCTAATGGCAAAACTCAGTTCTTTAACCAAAAATCGAAGTCTGTAAACTAGCTGGACATTTTTCATGGAAGGCTAAGTCATCCAAATGATTAAATCCTTAAGAAAGTTGTGTTTAACCGTATGAACTCTAGAACAATGAACAAATTTGAACTTTGTTCTTTTTGCTCAGCATATATGTATGGAAAGAGCCACAAACAAACTTAGAAAATAGTGCATGACAAAACCAGAAAACCATTTGAGTTGGTGCACACTGACTTGTAGAGACTAGTACCTATAACATTTAGTGATGCTTATAAATACTATACAATCATAGTTGATGATTTCAAAAAATTCACATGAATATTTCCATTAAATGATAAAGCACACACCGCACAAAGTATTCATTAAATTTAATGATTCAGTTGAAAACTTAGCTGACCATAAGATTAAATGTCATCAAAAGTCATCAAACAGCATACACGTCTCAATACTATATGCAATTACTTACAGTGCCATGACTGTCATGTTACTTTGATAATTCAGCTCATATAGACCCTATTTAAAGTCCTCAAGATCACCTTCCTGGTCAGAAGCAACACATAAACCATGAAGAAGACACCTCAGAAACATAAGAACCTGAAACAACCTTTCTAAACACTGTAACCAACCTTGAAGAAATACAGGAACCTAAACCTGTCATTGAACTTAAACTAATTAAAGAACCACAACAAATATCAATTGGCCATCCCATGATAACCAGATCCAAATTATGTATTTACAAACCAAAAATTCACTTAGCCAAGCGAGAACAAAAGGACTTTGAATGTATACTTGGAAGCACCAAATCTGCCATGCAAGATAAGAACTGGAGCCTTGTGAATGTAGAGCCTTGCTGAAGAATGAAACATGGGAGCTTGTGAAACCAAACAACAGTATAAAGATAATTGGGAACAAATGGATTTACTAACTCAAATGCAATCCATATAAGAGCATTGCAAGGTGTAAGGCAAGATTGATGGCCAAAAGGTTTTGCCAAAAAGCTAAAATTGACTATACTAAGACTTTCAGGCTAATAATAAAAAGTGGGACAATAAAAATGGTGTTGAGCTTGGCTATGAGCCAAGTATAAGATGTCAAGCAAGTAGATGTCAACGATGCTTTCCTCAATGGTGAATTGAATGAAGAATTATACATTGAACAACCTAAAAGATTTGTCAAGTAAGCATCCAACCTTATCTGTAAGCTCAAAAATGCCCTTTATGGATTGAAACAAGCACCTAGAGCATAATCTGAGAAACTCATGTGTGCACTGATTCAATGGCAGTTCAAAAATCCCATATTAGGCACATCTCTATTTTACTTAAGGAATAGTGATGATTTACTGATAATTTTGGTGTATGTGGATGGTATAGTAGTGACCAGAAGTTAACCCAAGGAGATGCTGAGGGTTATTAACAATTTAAGATGCAAGTTTGCATTAAAAGAACTTAGATTACTTAGTTACTTTTTGGGAATTGAAGTTCAAAAGGATGAAGAAGGAGTGCATCTTACTCAAAGTAAATACATAGAAGACCTATTGAAAAAAAATCAACATGATTGACTACAAAAGTGTCCAACACCTATAAGCATATCAATGAAGTATAAGCTAAATCATTTGATAAAAAAAGAAGTACAAGCTTTGAAGACAAGACACTTTATAGGGATGTCATACGTCCAACACCTATAAGCATATCAATGAAGTATAAGCTAAATCATTTGATAAAAAAAAGAAGTACAAGCTTTGAAGACAAGACACTTTATAGGGATGTCATAGCAGCATTGCAATATGCCACCTTGACCAGGCTTGAGATGTCATTTAGTGTCTAAAAGCTCAGTTAATTCATGCAAGAGCTAAAAGAAATGCATCAGCAAGGATGTAAAAGGATCTTGAAGTATCTAAAAGAAACATCAAGATATGGACTGTATTATACTATAGAAAAGGGGATGAAGCTAGAAGCCTTTGTAGATGTCAATTAGACTGCTGACAAATATGACATAAAGTCAACTGGTGGATATTGTGTATATCTTTCTAGGAACTTGGTGTCCTGGAGGGTAGTCTTGAAGTCCAGTATAGAAGCTGAGTCTAGGGCATTATCTCATAGAGTATTAAAATTAATTTGGGTTAAGTCTCTACTAAGTGAATTAGGGTATAAGATAGAAGTAACACTAGTTATATGGTATGATAGCATGAGCGCTATAACATTAGCATAAAATCCCATATTTTATTGCAGAACAAAGCACATATAAATATATGTGCATTTAATAAGGGACATGATTAGAAAGAAGTTTTGCTTTGAAGTATATCTCAAGCAGAATGGAAGTCACATATATAATGACTAAAGCTCTACTTGGAGAAGCCTTTGAATTTCATAAAAAAACATGTTTAGAATCTGGACGAACTACTAAGCTTGAGTAAGGGTGTTAATTATACAAGTATGTTGGTCACATGCCTAAGTAGAATTAATAGAATTGATGTTTCGACAATGACAACCAACATGCATATTGGAGCATATCATAACTGTAATTATAACTAAAGCATGAAGACAAACTGGCAAACCAGCAAGCATAGCATAAGCACCAGAGCCATTAGATGAAGTGAATGTAAACCATTAGATTTAGGTTAGTAGCTATCCAACATCTTGCAGGAAAATGAAGTGGAATGAAGTCTTGAATTTAGGAAATCAATGAATATAAAGATCTAATTATACTTAAAGAATAAGCAGTTAACCAACAAGTACATAGATAAGCTGGAAAGAGGCTATTTTAGTTTAACCAAGGTCCTCAGTTCGAGGTTTGGGAATATAATTGTGTTAACTACTTATTGGGAGAGCTTTACTGCCCTAATGACCCTACCAGACTCTAATCTGAATTAGTTGAGACCCAATGTAGTTTTCGGATATCAGATGATTTAATATACAAAAAAAAATAAAGAATAAGCAATTAAGTAAAAATGAAGTCCTTCAATAGCTCCAATAAACACTAGTCTTTTGAACTCGAGTCTACAACACCCAGGAAAGTGTGCTCTCTTATAGAAATCTATAATTCATGTAACATGGCACTCATTGCAATCGTGTGCACCACAAAAATTTAAAGAAGCCATCAAAGAAGACAAATGAGGTGAAAGTAATAGATAAAGAAATAACTATGATCAAGAAAAATAATGGGTGCTAATTAATCGCCCCCAAGAAAAAAAGTAATTGGTCTTAAGTGGATTTACAAGACCAAGTATAATAAAGATGGCTTTAGTTAGAAGCATAAAACTCGATTGGTTGCAAAAAGCTACTCACAACTCCTAGTGGTTGATTATAATGAAACATTTGCACTAGTAGCATGAATAGAGACAATACTAGTAGTCCTTGCCATAACAACATAATTGAAGATTAAAATTTATTAGCTAGATGTGAGATCGACTTTTTTGAATAGAGATATACAAGAAGCACACGTGGAGCAACCATAAGGTTATAACCAGGAGGGCAAAGTAGAAAAATTGCATCGCTTAAAAAAGGCACAGTATTAGCTGAAGCTGGCATCATGAGCTTAGAAAAATAAAATTGATCAATAATTTTTCAACATGGATTTGAGAGAAGTCTAAGCGAATCATCACTTTATGTTGAGAAAGAAAATGAGCAAGATCTCCTAATTATTTGACTGTATGTAGACGACTTAATCTACACAAGCACAAATCTAAGAGTCATATAGGAGTTCAAGAATGTTATGATGCCAATGTATGAGATGACTGATCTTAGTTTCATGAGATGCTTTTTAGGTATACAAGTTACTCAATCAGAAAAAGGAATTTTTATTTTGCAATGAAAGTCAAAGACTTGTTAAAGGATGACTAATTGCAAGCCAGCAAAAGGTCTGATAGAAATCGATGAAAAACTTTAGAAGTCGGAGCTCAGAAAGTGATGAACCAACTTACCATAGCCTTGTTGGATCGTTGATCTATGTTACCAACACAATGCCTGACACAATTGATGCAGTAAGCACAGTATCTAGGTATATGCATGAGCCAAGCATGCTTCATTACACTACAACTAAAGAATTCTTCAATATGTCAAAGAAACCAAAGATTTTGACATCAAATATGTTTAGGAAGCGAAAAGCAACTTGATTGGCTAAACTGACAGTGATTAGGCTAAATCAGTTGATAATGAGGGAAAAGTAAATTTGGGTACGTACTCAATCTGGTATTAAACGTCATCTCTTGGGTGTTGTGAAAGCAAGCACTTTTGCTCTATAATCTATCGAAGTAGAATACATCTTAGCCACAACAATAGCATGTGAAGCTGTTTGGTTAAGGAAAGTCCTAACAGATTTTTAGCAGAAGCAAGGCTCAACAATAGTTATCTACTGTGATAATATTTTAGCAATCACTATGATAAAAAAAAAATCTAGCCTTTCATAGCAGGTCAAAGCACATTGACTTTAAACATCACTTCATCAAAGACTTACCAGAGAAAAAGGGAGATGTAGTTAAAATTTTGCATTACTCAAGAATACTATTGGTGAAGATAATAACTTGTAGATATCTTCATGAAGGCTATTTCTATAGAAAAGTTTAGAACCTGTTGATGCTTAAATCCGCTCGCGTTTTGACCGACCAGATTCTTTCACCAACGTTTGTATTGTCAGTTGCTGCTCGGATCACTAGGGTGGAATCTCCTTCCTTTCTCTTACTAGACCTGCGTTCACAAAAAATGAATCAGAGACGCCGGTGGTTTTGCCGGCGTAAAACCCTCCGATGCCTAAGTTAGCACAAGGTGTTTACGGGAAAACAGTGTAATTCGGATTCAAGAAGGGTTTCTAACTTGTTTTGTAAGAAAAAAGGTCTGATTGCAATTTGGCAGCGTTTTCCCTCTCTTAATTTTCTCTATCCTTTTCTTCATCGTTTTTCCTCCTTTTATAGCCGTTATCCCACGTTCACCTTAAGTCTTCATCCCTCCTTTTTCGGGTAGTGGCCTTTCACGGAGCTTTAAATGCTCTTAAATGCTACATCATGGGTAAACGTGGGGTATCGCATCTCTCGTAACGGTTCTGGGAAAAGCGCAAACGCCATAATTCTGTGGGATCATGTTCCCACTTTTTCAGGAGACGGGTATCGACTCGGTATACACCTTTGGTCAGTATTCGTCTCTGATCGGCTCATGCTGCCCCCTACTCTGCTCGTACCGTACCACTTGGCTGAGGTGATTCATGCCGGGGGTGATTCATGCCGAGGTAGAAATAGTAGCATGGCCGACCTGGTATTGTTATTTGTTCAACACCAGTCCTCCAGTTTCTGGTCTTGTGAGTGAAATGAGTCGAGAGTAGAAACTGATAGTCAAATCTTACCAACCCGGGGGTTCTCCTCTGGCCTTCTGTCTACCGGGACAGACCTGAGGTACCCTTTTTCTTTAGGGGAGATTTTGACCTGAGCATGGGCCTACATGAGCACGTCCATTACGTATCTGGGCTTGCTCTAGTCTGGCCTCTTGTAGCGGTTAGTGACATTTCGCTTCCCGACTCTTCATATTTTGAAATTTGAAACGATGTGTTATATTTCCTCGATATGTGGTGAGTGAGCTGGCATATCCCATCACTTAAATGCTTCCGTTCCCCCCCTTTTCGTTCCAAATCCCTAGATTAAAATCACCATCGTTTTGTTACTCGTCTCTCTGTCGCTAACTTACCCCCTTTCTGAACTTTACTCACTTTCTGAACTTTACTCATACTTCTTGCGCCCGGAGTTTCTACTTGCTGGTTTTCTCTGTCACGGCTGCGCTACCAGGATCAGTTCATTTCAGGTATTGCTTTTAATCTCTTCTCTAGTTGTTGTTGATTGGGTTCCGTGTTGCTCCCATTTGTATTCGTATATTCGAGTTTGTTTTGGTTTTATTTTGGGACTTCGGTATGTCAAAACGGAGAAGGAAGTTGATTGCAGATGAGGGTGATGAAGAGTCTGGGGATTCAGATCTTAACTTACCCATACCCACAGATTTTTTGAATCCCTCTCATAGTGTAGGTTTATCCCATAGTAGGGATATCCCTGAGTACCCACGTCCTTTGGCCATTTCACCCTCCCCTGAATTAGAGCTTGTAGGAAATAGGGGGGGACCTGCGTCGGGTTCCGGTGAGAACCATAGTTCTGGTGGGGTCGGGGTTCCTATAGGAGCGGGTGATAGTGAGGGAAGCAGCTTCGAGCCAAGCCGACCTCTTGAGAAACGAAATCTTGGGCATAGGATAAAGGCAGATTCTTACCCCATTGATCATATAGCCTGTGCCACCACCCAAGATGATCTGTTCAAGCTTAGGAACCTCTATAATATTCCTAAGGAGGTTCTCCTTGTGGTTCCTGGGAAAGGTGATGTGCCTAGCCGGCCTCCGCGGGGGTACGTGACCATGCACCTGGAGAGCTTCAAACTAGGAGCTCGGCTGCCTCTTCAGTGCTATTTCGCCAGGATTTTGAGGGGTATGCACCTGGCCCCAGGTCAGCTACACCCAAACGGGTGGAGGGTTCTCTCGGCTATGTTTGTGTTGTGGGAGAGATGTGGGTTGGAGGAGCCCTCCCTTGTTGGGGTGAAACATTTGTATCAGCTGCGGAGCAGCCCAAGGGAGGCGGGCTGGTACTATTTCATGTCTAGCTCTGCGAAGAGAAAGCCCATCACCGGTTTCCCCTCCTCGTGCAAAAATTGAAAGAACAAATTCTTCTTTGCTGGGGGAGATTGGTGTCCAGCAGTTTGGTCGTTGGGTGGTGACATTTACCTTCCAACGTAATTTGTCACCCCAGGTCGTTCATTTTTGCCTACATTCTTTCTTGAATTGTCACTTATTGGGTTCTTTAACCTTGTCAGTTTTTTCAGAATCGTGGGGCTTGGTTAAAACTCTCGAGGACCGACCTTTGCTCCAGGTGGAAACCGCTCTGGTGAACGCGTCTACTTGTCAAGACCTCCTGTCACCAGCAAACCTGGTCGGTTCGGGCTTAGTAGATATTGCCGCTGGGATGGACAACAAGATCCTCAGCGCAATGAGCAAAAAGCGTGGTCGGGCATCGAGCAGCTCCAGCCACCCTCCTCCTCCTCCGAAGAAGTCCAGTGCCGGTCCCTCTAAAGCTCCAGTTCCTGCTCTGCCCCCTCTTCCACCTCGTAAGAGTAGTGGGGAGAAAACTTCCGACAACAGTCTTGAGGTCAGCTTACAATCCGGGGACCGATCTTCTCCTCTTCCATCTCGGGATCAGGGTGACTATCTGAGCCCATACCAAAAGGATTACAAGAGATCGGTTGGGCCCAAGATGGTGAAGGACATCGAGAGTATGGAACTCTCCGAGTTAATTGCCTTTGTTCAAAGGGTTTCCTTCAGGCTGGCCACCATGGTTTCGTGTTACAAGAACGCGTCCATACGCCATGAGAGGAAGCTTCAAGCTGATAATCAAGAGCTGAGGAAGAAGGCTGAATTTGCTGATCGCTCCAAGGAGAAATTGGCCGAGCTGAACAAGCAGATTATGGAGCTGGAGGAGAAAACTGCAATTGCTGAGTCCACTGCCTCGAAGCTTGAGGGTGAGTTGGGCAGCCTGAAGTCAGACCTTCAGGTAACTCAAAGTGAAAGAGATACTCTGAGGACTACCCTTGAGGGAGAAATCAAATCCCTAACTGAACAGCTGGCTGAGGAGAAAGGCAAATCCGCTGATGTGGACGACCGGCTGGATGCCGAGTACGACTCTGGGGTTGCTTTCTCCTATAAGTGTATCATGTCCGTGCTTAAAGAAGAATATCCCGAGCTGGACATGAGCAAGTTGGAGGCTGGAGTGCAGCGGTATATGGCAGAGGTCGGCCAGGCGGACAAGGAGCATGGTGAGCAGGATCAGCTGGTAGCTCCTTTGGATGGAATGCAAGAGGAGAAAGCTGGGGGACGCACTTTCGAAGTGGGTCAAGGGTCTGTGCCTCCTCCTCCCGGTATGGCCGATCTTCCACTTCCAGAGATAGCTGCTCCTTCACCTTCTGAGGCCGTTGACCCTTCTGATCCTTAGGTCCAATTTTGTAAAGACCCTAGATTTTCATTTGCTTTGTAAACATTTGAATGTTTATAAATTTTTAAATGTTCTCTATTGGCTTTCTTGCCTGTTTTTACTCATGGGTTGCTTCTGCAAGTTAACTTGACCATTTATATGATTTTTTCTGCTGGCACTTTAGTGTACCAAGCAGTAATAGGCGTTCGTTTGCCTTAGTAAAATTTTCGCAAAATTTTCTGCTGGTCTTTCGATGAACGAGCAGAAGCAGACACTTACTTGCCTTAGTAGAAATTTTCTAAATTTAGCTACTGGTCTTTCATTGACCGAGCAGAAACAGGCACTTACTTGCCTTAGTAGAAATTTCATAAATTTGGCTGCTGGTCTTTCATTGACGGAGCAGAAACAGGCACTTACTTGCCTTAGTAGAAATTTCGTAAATTTGGCTGCTGGTCTTTCATTGACCGAGCAGAAACAGGCACTTACTTGCCTTAGTAGAAATTTCGTAAATTTAGCTGCTGGTCTTTCATTGACCGAGCAGAAGCAGACTTTTAAACGGACTTATTAGCCGGGGGATTTCATGCTGAATTCATCTTTATTGAAACTTGAGTATATTACAAAAGTACTGAACACATACATATGCATTAAGCCATCATGCAGTTAACACAAACAGTTTGTCAAAATGAGGATTTAGTAGAGCACTTTGCTTACTGAAAATACTTCTTCAAGTACTCGGCATTCCACGACCTCTTTACGTCCCGTCCATCTTGGTATGCCAACTTATAAGCTCCTGGTCCAGTGGCTCGTATTACCCTGTACGGACCCTCCCATTTCGGGCCAAGCGTACCATGGTTGGGATCCTTGGTGTTTTGGTTCACCTTTCTAAGTACCCAATCTCCTGCTCGGAACTGCCTCACGCGTACGTTCTTGTTGTAATAGCGCCTAACCTGTTGCTGACACTGGGCCACTCTCTGCGAGACCCCTTCCCTTTTCTCCTCAAGCAAGTCCAGGCTTAAGCAGATCTGCTCATCGTTCTACTCCTCAGCGAAATATTTCGTTCGATGTGTCCCCACTCCGATTTCTGCTGGGACTACTGCCTCATGACCAAAAGCTAAAGCAAACGAGGTTTCCCCTGTGGCGGTTTTGTGAGTTGTCCAGTAGGCCCATAACACTCCTGGTAGTTCGTCAACCCAGGCTCTCTTCTTCTCTCCCAATCTAGTTTTCAAGAGCTTCTTTATTACTTTATTGGCTGCTTCCACTTGTCCATTTGCCTGAGGATGTGCGGGGTTCAGAACTTCAGGTCCACCCCCAAATTTTGGCAAAATTCTCTGAAGTTGCCGTTGTCAAATTGTCTCCCATTGTCTGTAATAATGGCATAGGGGATCCCGTATCTGCAGATGATATTCCTCCAAATAAAATCTGTTGTCTTCCTCTCCGTGATTTGGCTGAGGACTCCCACTTCTACCCACTTGGTGAAGTAATCTATCGCCACAATTGCATGTGTCGCTGCTCCTCGGCCCTTAGGTAATGGACCAATTAAATCGATTCCCCATTGAGCGAAAGGCCACGGGGATGTCATAGTGGTCAGCTTTTCTGGGGGTTGTGCAGGAACCTCAGAGAAGCTTTGGCAGGTTTTACAGCTCCTTGCCATTCTTTTCGCATCCTGGTGCATGGTTGGCCAGAAGTATCCTTGGCGGAGTGCCTTGAAAGCTAAAGTTCTTGCTCCCGAGTGATTGCCGCATATTCCTTCATGAATCTCCCTCAGTACATAATCTGCTTCCTCATCATCCACGCATCTTAACAGGGGTAAGGTGAACCCTCGGCGATATAGCACTCCATCTAGTAGCGTGTACCTCGCTGCTCGGCATTTTAATATCCTTGCTTGCCTTTTGTCCTCCGGTAAGATTCCATCCCGGACATATGCACGAATCGGGTCCATCCATGACTCTCCAATGCTTATTCTCATCACCTCTACCTCCTCTCCTATACTCGGCGAGGTCTTTACCTCTAGTGGAACCGACTTAGGTAATTTCGGATCTGCCGTTGCAGCCATTCTAGCCAGCATATCAGCTCGGTAATTCTCATTCCGGGATATCTGCTTTACCTCCACCTCGTGGAAAAGCCCAACCATCTGCCTTACTTTCTTCAGATAAAGACCCATCTTCTCTCCCCTTGCTTGGAACTGATCGCTGAGCTGGTTACATACTAGCTGGGAATCTGCTCGGATTTCTACCCTTTCTGCTCGTAGTGCGTGTGCAAGCCCGAGCCCAGTAATGAAGGCCTCGTATTCAGCTTGGTTATTCGTAAGTTGGAACTCGAATTTTACTGTATAGGATACCTCGACCCCTTCTGGGCTTCGGATTACAACTCCTGCTCCAGATCCTTGTTCACTACATGACCCATCGACCATCACCAGCCACACCCCCTCTGGCTTCTCCTGCTCTATTGGTTGTGCCTCCGGAACCTCTTCCCTTGGTAGAGCACGGTCCACCATAAAATCGGCCAGAGCTTGGACTTTGATTGCTCCTCGGGGCTTATAGGATAAGTCAAACTCACTCAGCTCTACAGACCATTTTACTAAGCGACCAGACGCATCTGGTTTTTGAAGCACTTGCCGGAGGGGCTAGTCAGTCATCACCACGATCTGGTGGGCTTGGAAATATGGTCGGAGTTTGCTTGCTGCCGTTATCAGAGCCAGCGCCCATTTCTCCGCTAGTGGATATCTGGTCTCTGCGCCCACCAGGGCTTTGCTTGTGTAGTATACCGGGTGCTACTTCCCTTCCTCTTCCCGGACTAAGACCGAGCTGGTAGCCCGCTTGGAGATTGCCAAGTACAAAAGCAGCTGGTCACCCCCTCTTGGAGTTGATAGTAACGGGGCGCGGGCCAAGTACTCCTTCAGCTGTCCAAATGCCTCCTCGTATTCCGGTGTCCATTCCATCTTCTTCCCTTTCTTTATGATTTGGAAAAAAAGGTGACACTTATCAGTGGCTCGCGAAATGAATCGGTTCAATGGTACCAATTTCCCCGTTAGGCTCTGCACCTCCTTAACTGTTCGTGGGGACCTCATTTCTATCACCGCCCGTATTTTTTCCGGGTTGGCCTCAATCCCTCGATGGCTCACCAGGTATTCCAAAAATTTGCCCGAGCTGACCCCAAATACACATTTCTCTGGGTTCAGCTTCATCTCACACCTCCTCAGCAATTCGAAGGTCTCTTCCAAGTGCTTCACATGATCTCTCGGTTCTCTTGACTTGGTGATCATGTCATCCACGTATACTTCCATGGTGTGACCGATCAAAGGTTTAAAGACCTTGTTTACCAGCCTTTGATAGGTAGCTCCTGCATTTTTTAGGCCAAAGGGCATCACCCTGTAACAAAACAAACTCATGTTAGTTATAAAGGTGGTGCTTTCCTCATCCTGCTCGTCCATGGGTATCTGGTTGTATCCGGAGAATGCATCCATGAAACTGAGCAGACTAGTACCAATTTCCCCGTTAGGCTCTGCACCTCCTTAACTGTTCGTGGGGACCTCATTTCTATCACCGCCCGTATTTTTTCCGGGTTGGCCTCAATCCCTCGATGGCTCACCAGGTATTCCAAAAATTTGCCCGAGCTGACCCCAAATACACATTTCTCTGGGTTCAGCTTCATCTCACACCTCCTCAGCAATTCGAAGGTCTCTTCCAAGTGCTTCACATGATCTCTCGGTTCTCTTGACTTGGTGATCATGTCATCCACGTATACTTCCATGGTGTGACCGATCAAAGGTTTAAAGACCTTGTTTACCAGCCTTTGATAGGTAGCTCCTGCATTTTTTAGGCCAAAGGGCATCACCCTGTAACAAAACAAACTCATGTTAGTTATAAAGGTGGTGCTTTCCTCATCCTGCTCGTCCATGGGTATCTGGTTGTATCCGGAGAATGCATCCATGAAACTGAGCAGACTATGACCCGCGGTTGAGTCCACCAACTGATCTATTTTTGGTAGGGGAAAGCTGTCCTTCGGGCATGCCTTATTGAGGTCCGTGAAGTCTACACATATTCTCCACTTCCCATTGGCCTTCTTTACCAGTACTACATTGGAAATCCACTCCGGGTACTTGGCTTCCCTTATAAATCCTACTTTCAGCAGCTTTTCCACCTCGGCATTTATGGCCTCGTACCTTTCCTGGTTGAAGCACCTCCTTTTCTGCCTCACCGGCCTTGCCCCTTTCTTGACTGCCAGCTTGTGGCAAGCTACCCCGCGATCAATACCTGGTATATCCTCATGAGACCAGGCAAATATGTCTGCATGGGACTGTAGACACTTCACCAGCTCGCCTTTTATTGCTTCATCCAATTCTGATCCGACTTTAACCACTCTGGTCGGGTCACTCCTGCTTACAACTACCCCCTCCAGCTTCTCAACAGGTTCCTGGCGACCATTTTTTGAATCCCCCCGGTTATCTAGAGAGGTGACCTGCAGCGTTTCCTTGGCCGCTGTAGCATAGCAGCTTCTGGCCATTCTCTGGTCGCCTTTAACTACACCAACAACTCCATTTACTCTGTACTTCAGCGCCAGATAATGTGTGGACATTACACATTGGCTTATCCTCATGAACGGTCTCCCCAATATCATCTGATAAGGACTTCTTTCTTCTACCACGACAAAATCCAGCATCATCATTTTTTCAAACGGTTTCAATCCCACGGTAATTGGGAGTTCGATGATCCCCATGGGCGTTAGCCGTCCCCCTCCAAATCCCTTCAAGGATGTATTCGTCCGTTCCAGCTTCAAGTCTGAAATCCCCATATCATCTAGGGCCGACTTGAACAGAATGTCCACTGAGCTGCCCGTGTCCACCAGTATTCGTCGCAACTCTGTACTAGCCACCAATGCTTTAATCACCAGTGCATCCTCATGAGGATATAGAATGCCTTCTTCATCGTCCTCTGTCCACATAATGGGAACTTGCCGCACTTTTGCCCTCTTGGCTGCTGGCAAATTGAAAAGCACCTCTTTGCTAGCCATGGCATATCTCTCATAGTTCTTTCGTGCTCTGTTTGAATCCCCGGCTAATGTTGGCCCTCCTGCTATCACCCGGATGGTCGGCTGTTCTCGTTCCAAACCCCTTTCAACTCCCTCATCCCGTGCATATTGTGTTTCAATGACGGGGGACACTCCGTCTACATATTCATCCAAGTACTGGTTCCTCACCAGATCCTCCACCTGAATTTTTAGGTCACGGCATTGGCTGATGGTGTGACCGTGAGTGTTGTGGAATTTGCAGAATCTGCTCTTATCACGTCGGTGAGCGGGTTTTGTTATAGGGGCCGGAGTATACAGCAGACCCCGTCCCTCGATCCTTTCATATAATTCCTCCATGGAGATTTTTAATGGAGTGTACTGTCTATATGCCACGCTCTGGTCAACCAACTGAACTGCTCGGCTATCATGGATGTCAGCTCGGGCTGGTACAGCCGGTAGCTGCTCTGGTCGTCCAGACCTGTAATTATCTGCACTTAACGCCCTAGGAGTGCTGTGATAAGGGTGGGCAGCCATCTGCCTGAATTCTCGCTGCCGTTCTGGGATCGGGGGGCCCGGAGGTTGAGCCCGGCTACGTTGGAACTGTTGTGCTCTTGGGGCTATGGGGTAAGGTCGGGACCGAGCTGATATTCCGCCCATCACTGAAGAATCTCCTGTTCGCTTTCCCAACCCACTCCCTTTTGGGGCTCTCCGTTCCTTTCGCCTCAGCTCTTCCAGTTGTTCACTTTTTATTCTTGCCGATTTCTCCTCTTCGATTTCTATATCTCGCCTCGCCTGCTCATACCCTGACGAGTAATTCTGTATGAGGGGGCTTCTCAA
Organism: Citrus medica; assembly: GCA_002013955.2. Taxonomy (NCBI): domain Eukaryota; kingdom Viridiplantae; phylum Streptophyta; class Magnoliopsida; order Sapindales; family Rutaceae; genus Citrus; species Citrus medica. The sequence goes on from MKYO02013566.1 coordinate 147,825, forward strand.
GTTATACCACAATCGGCCGATTCTTACACCTTCTCTCAATCCCCTCAACGCCTGCGGGTGATTAAAAGCTCCCAAATCCAGCACGGCTCGGTGATATCGTTTTACGAATTCTCGAAGGGATTCATGCTCCTCCTGTTTCATCCCCATCAGCTCCATCATATCGTCCTCTGGGGCCACTGCCCCTCAGAACTGCTCAGCCAACTCTTGGCACATCTGCTCATACCCCTTTATACTTCCTCGGGGCAGCTTGCGATACCATTCTTGAGCTCGTCCCTCTAGCGTCAACGGGAACACCCGGCACCTCTGAGCTGGTGTCAACCCCTGCACGCCCGTCATGTCGTTGAAACGCTCAATGTGTACCAATGGGTCACTTCGCCCGGAGTATTTGAGGTCGGGGAAGCAGAAATCTCTTGGGATAATGGTACTCATGATCGCAGTTGATAACAGAGATTCTTCATCTAGCATTATCCTCCAGCTCGGGGGCTTTCTCTTGCCCTGCATCTCCTCTATCACCTGCGCCAATCTGCGCACCTCCCCCTCCAATTTTATAGCACGGTTAGGATCACGTGCGGCTATCTGGTCTCGCTCCTGCTCAGCGTTCTGCAACCGCTGTCTGAGTTCTCCTTCATCAACACTAGCCCCTCGGCCATTCATTTCCAGTACCCGCCTGAGGCGAGGTTGGTCTCTCCATTCATCCACGTGTTCCCCTGCAACCCGACCAGTACTTCTGTCGGGATGCACTCCATTAGGTTGATCTGCGGGCGGTGGGATTTCCTCAACTCTACGCCTCCGGCGGCTGGGTTCTGCTCCAGCTTCATCTCTTCCTACAGGGGTTTCACAATCCCTTCTCCGCTCGTCCCTCAGCTCAAACAATATGGCCGCGAGAGTCTCCATTTGTTTCTCCATCTGCTCCAGTCTATCTTGTGTCATCTTCTCGCGGGCTTCATTTGCAATGTCCCGGGGAGTGGTTGTCTCCACCATTTCATTCTCCATATCCAATCGTTTGTTGTTTCTAGTTTGGCAGCCGTGACAGAGAAAACCAGCAAGTAGAAACTCCGGGCGCAGGAAGTATGAGTAAAGTTCAGAAAGTGAGTAAAGTTCAGAAAGGGGGTAAGTTAACGACAGAGAGACGAGTAACAAAACGATGGTGATTTTAATTTAGGGATTTGGAACAAAAAGGGGGGGAACGGAAGCATTTAAGTGATGAGATATGCCAGCTCACTCACCACATATCGAGGAAATATAACCCATCGTTTCAAATTTCAAAATATGAAGAGTCGGGAAGCGACACGTCACTAACCGCTGCAAGAGGCCAGACTAGAGCAAGCCTAGATACGTAATGGACATGCTCATGTAGGCCCATGCTCAGGTCAAAATCTCCCCTAAAGAAAAAGGGTACCTCAGGTCTGTCCCGGTAGACAGAAGGCCAGAGGAGAACCCCCGGATTGGTAAGATTTGACTATCAGTTTCTACTCTCGACTCATTTCACTCACAAGACCAGAAACTGGGGGACTGATGTTGAAGAAATAACAATACCAGGTCGGCCATGCTACTATTTCCACCTCGGCATGAATCACCCCCGGCATGAATCACCTCAGCCAAGTGGTACGGTACGAGCAAAGCAAGGGGCAGCATGAGCCGATCAGAGACGAATACTGACCAAAGGTGTATACCAAGCCGATACCCATCTCCTGAAAAAGCGGGAACATGATCATACAGAATTATGACGTTTGCGCTTTTCCCAGAACCGTTACGAGAGATGCGATACCCCACGTTTACCCATGATGTAGCATTTAAGAGCATTTAAAGTTTCGGGAAAGGCTACTACCCGAAAAATGAGGGATGAAGACTGAAGGTGAACGTGGGATAACGGCTATAAAAGGAGGAAAAACGATGAAGAAAATGATAGAGAAAATTAAGAGAGGGAAAACGCTGCCAAATTGCAATCAGACCTTTTTTCTTACAAAACAAGTTAGAAACCCTTCTTGAATCCGAATTACACTGTTTTTCCGTAAACACCTTGTGCTAACTTAGGCATCGGAGGGTTTTACGCCGGCAAAACCACCGGCGTCTCTGATTCGTTTTTTTTGAACGCAGGTCTAGTAAGAGAAAGGAAGGAGATTCCACCACAGTGATCCGAGCAGCAACTGACAATGCAAACGTTGGTGAAAGAATCTGGTCGGTCAAAACGCGAGCGGATTTAAGCATCAACAGAACCCTTAGAGAGCAGATGAAGATTACAAATTAAGAATGAGTGTTGAAAGTTAATTTCTAATCTAGAAGAAATAGTTTTATAAATGTTTAAGTTAAAATCTAAGGTTTAATTTCTAATCTAGAAGAATTAGTTTTATAAATGTTTAGGTTAAAATCTAAGGTTAGATCATGTGTTGTAAAAGTGGCCAAGTCATTGAATTGTAAAAATCGAGTAGATGTGAAATGTGGTAAGAAAATAAGCGAAGTGATATATGTCGGTTGCTAGGCTATAAATATAAAGCCAACTCTTTTTTCTAAAGCGTAGCCGTGAATAATAAACATAAAAAGCCTTACTAAAATCATCCAGTAGTATAATTTCTTTAGTCATCCCTTCAACTTTAACTAATTTCCTTCACACAAAGTACTTTCTACCTCCTCATTCTAGCCCGCTAGCTTCCCCTGATCCAACGCTTGGCTTTAATTTCCCTTGATGATGTGAGCATAAGTAGAGTTGCCAAAAACCCTTGAATTGGTATAATCTACGAGTTGTCCAAACAGAATTTTCTATGAATTAAGTGTTGTTGATGTACATATTTATAACATTAATATCAATTAATATAGGGTAATATTATTAAAAAGAAAATTCATACATTTGTATTTAAAGCGTTAACCCTAAATTAATTATTCGTGTCATAAACATATTATTGTTTGTGAACCATTTCTAACATTTTTAAGAATAGTATTGACATGTTTGTCGTATTTTTAATTAATTTTTAAATTTTGTGGTATTAAGTGTAAAGACGGGTCAACATATTAGACATGTATAAAAATGTATCATATTTATTTTAAATTTTTTGACACAATTAATAAATAGATTATACTTCTATTAGTTTAAATTTAATACAACACAAATTAACATCCCGTACTTTCAATAATTTTTATTATTATTTTTCCACCTCAGCCAAATTTCAGATCTACAATAACAAGGCCCATGGCCCATTGTCATTTTCACCTCAACGGTGCTAAAGAGCCCCTTGGCCCAAAATTTATAGAGGTGCCAGATGGATAATTTTAGGAACAAGATGGGGCTATGTTTTCTTAAATAGCAGAGTCCAATTCCAGTCTCCCAACTGTTATTAGCCAAAAATAGAGTTATCCTTTTCACACCTCCTTAATATCCTTGCGACACTTTTTTTTTTTAAATCATAATTTTATTATTACTTGAAATTACGTAAGATAAATATGAATTTAATTAAACTAAAATATATTTATAAATCATGAACCCTAATTATATTTTAATCTTAATATATGATATAATTAATTTTATAAATAAAATCAAAAATAATTTTTAACAATAAAAAAGTAAATTATCTATTAAAATAATTCTCTCAATAAAAAATATATTTTTAATCTAATTAATTTGTTCTAAATAAATTTAATGAAAATTGTAGTATAATTTCATGAAAGAAAGAGACATAAATATAAAATGTGGGGTTCTTAAAGATTTCAAAGGGTGGTAGAAGCTCGACTCTAAAATAAAATTGTCAATCAAACGGACGGTCCAGATCTACACAGAAAGTAGGACCGTATCTTACAAATTATACAGATACGAAAACACTTCTTCTCAATTTTCTCAGTAACCAAACGGAAAATTTGTCTCCCTCTCTCTCTTTAACGAGTTGATTGATTTTCTCCGCAAGAAAGTGAATCACCCAAGTGAGTTTTACAGCTTCCGTTAAGTTAATTGTCCAATTTTTTTTAATCTGTGTATTCATTTTTTTCCCCTCCGAATGTATCAATTGATGTCAAATGTCGAATGAAAGATTAATGTATATGATGGAGATTTTTTTTTTTAATTTTCAAAAAAAATTAATGTTTTAAAAATATAATTCAATTTACTTCACAATTGATCATTGTCATTGCGAGATGTGCCAGACATATAGCCTAAGGAGCTTGTATAATGTTCAAAAGGAAATTACACTTTTACATGAACAATAGATTGTATTCTCTTTTTCAGTTTTCAATTTGTTTATCTAAATGTTACAGAAATGTAAACCAAATATGTGCTAACTCTGATGTGAACTATTTGAACTCTGAAAGTCTGAAACTCTTATGCAATCCTAACAAATTCTGAAATTGATTGGATCCCGTGTTAGGTAGGTGAAGAAAGTGTTAAATTCACAAGTTTTACCTACTAGGCCCCGCCGCAAGCTTAAGCGTCTGTATGATTTACAAAGTGATGCAATTCTTTGTTCAAAAAAGCAGGAGATATACAGAAGCTTAAGAAATGTGTTTCATTAAAAGTTTGTACGAATAATTTTTGGTTACCATTGTTTGATCAGAGTTTAAAATGTAGTAAGAACGAAAAAAGAAACTATTTTTGTGGTTCTATGTGAGATTACATTGAAATCATGTATTTAAAAAAAAAAATTGTATTGTAGTTTGAATCAAGAATTAAACCCTCCAAGCTTTTTTTTTTGGGAGAAAAGAAAAAAAAGAGAGTTATGTTTCACGCCACTGAAATCTTTCGCTGATTGTCTTGAGTTATTCATTTAATTTGGAAATTTATTGCTGGGTTTTTGTTAATTCTGTTGCTATTTTGTGTCACGTGGCAAGTTCCTAATTATGAACATTGTTTCATTTATCTCTACACAATCTTCAAGAAATTATCTAACAGAATTTTGATGTTCTTTTCGAAGGAAGAGGTATTTATTATGGAGATTTTAGTGGAAACAATAATTCAGAATTTTCTTGCTGTAGTGGATTCTAGGCATGGTATGGGCATTCAGCTAAAGCAAAATGATAAAGATGCTCAGGAAAAGGTGTCTGATGATGCAAATGATAATGAGCAAGGTAATTGTGAGAAGCTTCACTATATGGGCTATCCCATGTTATGTTGTTTTCTGTTTTCATAAGATTGTGTATAGAAAGTAATTGTGCAGAATATTTATGATGTAGAGGATTCTATACTATATTCAGAGATTCAGCTTGAACAAAATTCTTATGAAATAAGTGGTGGGACACATTTTATTACAACTGATAATGAGGCTCACCTTGGTAATGAAGGCACGACAATTGGAAGTTCAATTGAAATGGTCTCTCAGGTTGAGAAAAATGATAAAATGACTCATTCTTCTGGAGTGCAGTTAAATACAGTTGGTGGAGATGAACCATATGTGGGTCAGGAATTCGAATCAGTAGCTGCAGCACATGCATTTTATAATGCATATGGCATGCGTTTGGGTTTCATTACACGTATAAACTACCATACTCGCTCTAAACGTGATGGATCCATTATTTCACAATCCTTAGTATGTAATAAAGAGGGTTACAGAAAGCCTTCCAGCTCCAGGCACGAAGTGAAAAGTATTAGGCTGCGGCCGCTCACTCGAGTTGGTTGTAAAGCAATGATTTCAGTGAGGAAAATGAGCTTTGGAAAGTGGGTTGTTACAAAGTTTGTGAAGGAACATACTCATGCTCTGTCTAGTACCCAGGGTCAGACGACAGTGCTTTATAGACAAATAGTGGTTAGTTCTTGTCCTTATACTTCTCATTTAGTTTGTATGATAACTTCAAATTTGCCTTTCGGAATATTATCACATATGATATATGGGACTTGTCATGCTATCAGTAGTTACTTGAGAAGAAGTAAACTAATTTTATACTTGAGAAGAACTAAACTAATTTTATACATGAGAAGAAATAAACTAGTTTTATATGCTTGGCTTGATCCTGATTTGGAGATTGAAGAACTTGCTGGCCTGTTTATCTGTCTGAGATCTGCTTGAGAATATCTACATTCACTTTAGTATGTAGATGTGAGAATGATGCTAGAAAAGGTTGAAATCTGTTTAGATGTGAGCATGATGCTGGAAAAGATTGAATCTCTGAAACATAACGAGCAATTACACTAGTAAAATAATTGTTTGAGGTGAGAGCTGAACTAATTTTCTTTTCTGTATCTATTATATTATCGGATTCTGTGGTTTTATTTTATCCGATATAAAGGAATCTTTTAGAGCTGAGGAGTTAAGGTAAATTACTTGGATCATCTCATGGTATTCGATGTGGAAACCATGCCTGCCTATGGTTGGTTTTCATCATCTTCCATCTTCTCATATTCCCAATGAAAATGGACACTTCAAATAAAGCCCTTATATCTAGGAATTTCTCAAGGAATTCATTAGAATACATTTTCAGTTGCAGTAATGATACAAGGCATCTCGTGTAGTGGATCGAATCATAAATTCATTGAGACAACAGTTTAGTTGGATTCATTTAACTTAATGATTTATTCTTCATCGACTTCCTTTTTGCCTTTTGCACCTTGTAGTCCGAAGATTGGAGAGTTGAAGAACTTACTCAACAGCTGATCATTGAGAGAAAACGGTCTGCTTCGCTTAGGAGATGTCTCGACCTTCTTTTCAATCACATTGAAGAGCACACACAGGACCTCTCAAAAAAAATCCAATACATAGTAGACAATGTAGATAAGATTGAATCTGAAGGGAAAACCCATTGGAATCCCAGATAGTCCAAACATTGAAATGCAAAATTAATCTATGAAGATTGGCATTTACGATTTGCTTGTATGCTTAATTGCATTTCACAGGGTCCCAGATGATTAATTAGGCGTTTTGGATGAAGGGAATTGTCTTATACCAGTTGCTGCCTTGAATTGCTTAGGTGCCAATTGTTGTATGCCATGTCTGTGTATGAGGCAACAGTGGTGGTGCTGAAAGAATGGAGGCATGAATTCAGATTGGTGCCATGTCTGTGTATGAGGCAACAGTGATGGTGCTGAAAAAATGGAGGCATACATTCAGATTGATGCTATCTGATACTGCGCATTTCTCTACTCTTTCTACATAATTAGGAAGTTGCATAGAAGTTATCAATATATATGTTCATGTCTTATGTATGAAATTGAAAAATAAGAGTGTTGATTCCAAGTAAATATTTTGAATAAAATGGAAGTGATTGATATTATGTAGGCAAGCGTTGAATGTGATTGATGCAACAAAACAATGTATCCTAAAAGTAAAACAAAGAAAGAGCAGAAACAGTCAGTTTAACACAATTCGGGAACCATCCGTTTCAGGTAAAGAGATGATGAGAAAGGTGCCATGAAACATATCCCAAACTTGAAATCTGGCTTTAATACAACGGGATACCTTGTTGCATTTCCTTTACAGAGTTAAGATGCCATTCCCTTCATATAAACTAGCTAACAAGAGATGATGTCAAATGGATTCACATCTCATTGCATCTAGGAATCTGTGAGACAAGGCATCTTGGTGCAGCTTCATTCCATGAATGCTACAGCAATTGCATATGAAAATGAATAGATTATGCAGGACCTAGTTCCTCTAACCTGTCATTGAATTAGGTTACAGCAGCAGAGACATTACTAACATAAAGGAAAAGAATCTGAATCCTGGCTTGAGGACATACCTATTGCTAGGCTAATTAACTTCCCAGTTTAAAAGCATCCACAAAGAGGCCTAAGCACACACCAGCTTTCCAATAGTTCATCATCACCACAAAGGATTGCAGCCTCCCAGTTGACGACGGTGGCTTTTTGTACATAAGCATACCTATACCTTCAATGGCAGCAACTACAACACCTGCAACCAGTACATCCCAGTCACCTGTCTGTCCAAGGATCGTAGCTAGAGCATTTGCTGTGTAGAAACCCAATAGCAGGAGAAATATCTTCATTGGAAGGTTCTTTCTCGCTATGTTCAGCTTCTCCAGCAGCTGTCTACCACCTGCACTAACTATCCTTCCCAATCTAGTGCCACCAAGATCAGGACCATCACCATTGAGGCTCTCTTGTCCGCCACTCCCAGATATTCCGCCTGTGTCCAATGCAAATGCTATTTTCCAGCCATGTCTTCTCATAAGAAAACTATGTTAGCAAAAAGAACACAAATGCCAAGTTCAGAGGCAATCAACATCAACAAGCTAACACGTAAAGATTTAAAATATCTTGGACCATTTCAATCAATTCCATCTCAGAATGGGCGCATAACTACACAAACCATTGCAAGTTTCCACAATAGAATAGAAATGAGGTCCCTAATTGAAATTATCCTCATTTATTTGGAGAAGTGTTCAAGACTCATTAAAATGCAATTGAAAATCACATACAAAAATCTAAGCTGAAGTAACACAATCGGATCTGTATTTCGGAGGACTCCCGAATGCCAATTAAGACTTTGAAAAAGACTGAACTAGTTCCAAATGATCAAAACGGGATCTTGTGTCAGATAGGAATCTAACATGCTAAATTTCTATTATCACTGCCAGTTAAGCATTCATAGAAAGAGCTCCACATAATATGGCAGAAAATTCAAAATTAGTATTGAGTCTACAACATTCTCCAAGATCAAAGCTGCTGGATAAAAACAAGAACAATATATATATGAACCTAAGAAAGAGCTTGAGAGAAATATGGCAATACATTCCAGCACAGAAAGGATGGGAACTGAACATAAATTGGAAAGTGCATGAGTAGTCCAGGATATTCACAAAGGAAGATACTTTACCACAATAAAATTAGAAAGAAAAGAGCTATATCACATTATTGTGCATACTAAAGAGAGAAACAGAACAATAGTTTAGTTCATATGCTGATGTTTGAGGTCTGTTAAGAGAATTTTGAGTTCACTCTAATAAGACTAGCTCATGATCAGGGTTCCATGGGAAAATAGAAGACACTATACAATTAAAATTCTGATAAAGTTCAAAATTACCTCTTTCCGAGAAAACAAGCAGACTTTGAACCGATCTTTGAAGTCTGTCCACTTGTACTAGGTTCATTTTTCCCCTTCTGGTTTGCACTAACTGCAAGCCTTATATAAGAACTTTCAAAGACATCACTCTCTAGTATCAACAAACTTGAGTGCAATGGCAGTGCTCCCATTTGACGCCAGCTACAAGCATATAAACTTAGGAAACCAATACAATGAAGTAGAAGTCAATACACCGCATTAAAAAGTAATAATATAGAAAATTTTACACCATTTTTTGTATGCAAACCCTCAATCTTACTAGTGCTTAAACCTGAACGCTTGTACAGATTGATAATTATGAGCCCATAATCAGTGAGACTCATGCTCGTTTTAAAATCTGCCTAAATTTAGAGTTCTTCGGGGTTCATCGGATCACCAATGCAAGATAGAGTTATAGCCCTAGATAACAATGCAAGAATAACTCGCAGGATCTTCATAATTTTGTTCTATGCATGATAACAGTTGAAAATACCCTAATTCAAAAAATTTAGCATGGTAGTTACTGCAGAATTATGAATATACCCAGTGTGATGACAAACAAATTGATGAAGTTCAGGAACAAGCTACAATGCATTAGATTAAAATCATCCTATCAGTCCAAGTACTAAGCAACAGCACTAAAAAGTTTAGAGTGTAAACAACCTGATCATGTAAAAGATTCAAATTCCAGTTGTATGTAGCAAATGCTTCTCTCAACTAAAACAAACACCAGCAAAGCAGTATGTCGATCAAGTCCAAGCCGCCTAGTGTTTAACAGTTCCACATTTCATCCACAATCCCACACTGCCCCCACAAACCATGGAATCCTTAAATATATATATATATATATATATATATATATATATATATATATATATATATATATATATATATATATATATATATATATATATATATATATATATCTTGCTCATTATATTAACGATCATTCTTTGCCTTTAGTTCTTTATAATAGGAACTAAGCACTACTCTGATTAATTACTATCACTACATGGTTGTTTTCTAAAAGCAAAAACAAGTTCGTCTAAGGAAAAGCCATGGCGATTGCCACATATGATGTAAAATTATCAGCTCATTTTTTTAGACAAAAAATTATTTAGAATAAAACTTGAAACTGTATAAAGAACTACTTCAACATGTAACCATCCTTTTAGAAACTAATTTCACAATTAAGATGAAAAATTATCAACAACCCAGATGGCCAAAAAAAGAAAATGGTAGGAAATGAAATTCACGTCAAGCCTAAAATTGAACGTAAGAGACACTGATTCAATCAAGGCCGAGTTGGTAAAAAAATAAAATAAAATAACAGAGCAAAAAGAAAACAAAGCTAGGCACTTTCATGTAATATCGATACCCGCATAAAGAAAGTCGGTCTATGAATTTAAAAAAGAGAATAAAAAAATAAGAAGAAATAATGATGAATGAAGATGCCATTAACATTCTATTAAGCTTCAATTTTTATTCTTGTTTTACATTTTTGTTCATGGAAAAGAGTATATACACAGAGAAATTCAAGAATATTACAAGAAAATGAAACAAAAATTAAGAAAATTGAAGCACTAACCTTGACAATTGAGATTTTGTTTATATGTACTGCCACCACATGCGCGCACACACGGAGATGAGTTAATAGGTGTGGTTCAGAGAGAAGCCTGCAGACCGCAGACGCCTAAAAATGAAATGAGATAATAAAATGTGGGTCCCTAACTTTCTTAAATCAGAATTTTGGACATAGATGATATCTTTCTTTACGAAGGTTTCCGTTGTCAAATTCCAATACAATTTTATTAGTAAAACCGATCATTTTTATGTTCTTAAAAGATGGGTTTGGTTGGCTACAATGCCGGGATGGTGCGTGAGAGCCCGGCTGGCAGCCAAACAAAACCGGTTGCCCCATTTTTTTCTTTTAATTTAAGAAATTAAATTAAAATAATATATTAATTTAAAAATTACGGGAAAAATAATATTAGTAGTAAAAATTAATAAATAGGAAATAAAAGAAAGATATAATGTTGTCAAAATCAAGAGAAAAAAATTAAATAATAAAGGAGAAATATTTGTTTCATATATTTATCATATGTGATGTGTAGTATTTAAACTCAAAATTTTTATGTATTTTGTTATTTGTCTTAATTTTATTATTTTAAATACCCCAAAATGTTCTCCCCCCTTTCCTGTTTCATGTTTGATATCTTTGTTGCATATTTGATTACTTTTGTTGTATCTTTCATGTGAATTGTTGTATTTTGACATGGTTTTCATATTTAACATTATATGTTGCATGTTTAACCTCAGGTGTTGCATGTTTTAATGTGACCTTTTTACATGTAAATTTCTAATTGCATGTTGGACCTCTCTTGTTGTAGTTTCATGTGGATTGTTACATATCTTGAATAAAGTCAAAAAATAAAAATTTTCCGGATCGTTTCATGTTTCACTCCGAATTCCATATTTATCCTCCGTTGTTGTATCTTTCACATGAACGATTGCATGTTGATGTGATTATGATGTTTGATCTCAAGTGTTGCATGTTTTACGTGTAAATTTTATGTTGTGTGTTTGACCACTTGTTGCATGTTTCGCGTGGATTATTGCATGTCTTGAATAAAGTCAAAAAAATAAAAATTTTCTTGCCTATTTCATGTTTCATGTCTGTGTTGCATATTTGATCTCTGTCATTATATCTTTCACATGAACTGTTGCATGTTGATGTGGTTCTTATGTTTAATTTCATTTGTTGCGTGTTTGACCCTAGGTGTTGCATGTTTTACGTGATCCTTTTACATGTAAATTTCATGTTGCATGTTTCACGTGGATTATTGCATGTCTTGAATAAAGTCTGAAAAATGAAAATTTTCCGACCCGTTTCATGTTTCATGTCCGTGTTGCATATTTGATCTTCGTTGTTACATCTTTCACGTGAATTGTTGCATGTTGACGTGGTTCACATGTTTTACCTCATTTGTTGCATGTTTGACCCATAGGTGTTGTATGTTTTACGTGACCTTTTTACATGTAAATTTCAAGTTGTATGTTTAATATCACTTGTTGCATGTTTCACTTGGATTGTTGCATATCTTGAATAAAGCTAAAAAATAAAAAATTTTCACATGTTTCATGTTTCACATCTGTGTTGCATGTTTGACCTCCATTGTTACATCTTTCACGTGAACTATTGCATATTGATGTAGTTCTCATATTTAACCTCAGTTGTTGCATGTTTAACCTCAGGTGTTGCATGTTTGACATGACCTTTTTATATGTAAATTTCATGTTGCATGTTTGACCTCACTTGTTACATGTTTCACGTGAATTGTTTGGTGTCTTGAATAAAGACAAAAATTGAAAATGGATGAGGAAGACGAAGTAATAGTGCATATAATTAATCACGAAGCTAGCTAGCCAGCTTATTTAACCATAAATCTAACAGTTAATCGCTTCCACTCTAGACACACTAAACAATGAAACAACTAACTAGTTGATTTAAGGAATAATTAAACAGATAACCGCTTCCACTCCAGAGACACCCAACAATGAAACGGTTAGTCGGCTGATTTAACGAAGAATTAAGTGGTTTACCGTTTCCACTCCAGAAAACACCTAGAAAGGAAATGGTTAGCCAGCTAATTTAATAAGGAATCAAGCAGTTAACTGCTTGCACTCTAGAAATAGCTAACAATGAAATGGTTAGCCGGATTGTTAAGCAAAAGAATTAAGCGGTTAACCGCTTCCACTCCAAAAATAGCTAAGTGTGAAATGGTTAGCTGGCTTGTTTGACAATGAATGAAGCGGTTAACTGATACAATGAATGTTTGATATTGATATTTCATGTATCACATCGCCTAACACATGTATAAAATATCATGTTACATTTCAAAATTTCTTGAATTCAAGTGATAATTTATAATCAAAATTATTTTTTTCGTTTCATATTCTTTTAATTATTAATTAAGTTTAATTAAGCCCCATCTATTAAGAAAAAAAATATAAAAATGTTGCATTAAATTATTTGATAAATTAAGTGGTCATTATTACTCCAAGTAATAATTTATCATTTTAATTATTATTTGTTTCATTATTTTGTAATTTGTTTAATTTTTCAAACGAAAATAACTATGGTGACAATTTTAAATTACCAAATAACTTTCGTGCAAGTGGTAATTTATAAATTTTTTATTTTAAAGATCAAATAATACGTATAGCACTTTAATTATTTTGGATTAATTTCGTCAAAGCTTGTAAATGAAACCCATAAACAAAGGCATCTCAAACTTTATAATTACAAAAAAAAAATGTGTAAAGAAGAGAATTGACGGAGGAACGCCATACATGAATTAATTTTAATCATCATCTTCCACTAGATATGTCATGAGCAATGGAGGCTTTCCCTCCCCATTACCATTACAAAAAAGTTGTCGACCTGTGTCACACCCTCATCGAAGAAGTGAGCTAAAAAGTATGAAACTCCAAAGCATTGTCTAAGTATAGCACACAAACTACTTCCATCATCTCCATTGACAACATACCTAAAAAAATCCAGGTATACGCTATTAGCCCATACACTTTTAAGCATAATAATTCTCATCACATCTCATTTATCCAAGAGGCCATGAAAATATGCTCAAAGATTCCAAAAGAAAATTGAAAATTAAACACATAAGAATCAATCTCAAGAATCCATTAAGTTCGCAATCAAGCGAAAACAATGTCAATCTCTTATTTATAAAACCAAACTTCAAACTCTATAATTTTATTCATTGAATAACAAATGATGTACATATAAAATTCATGGAAATCTATAGAAACCTTTGGGACTATTTTAGAGCATGTAATAAGGATAGGCCTTGTTCAATAATCCCTTTTTATTATGTTTATTTTTTGGAGTGGGAGTGAGAAGTGTGAATTTCTCCCACTTAGTGTTTATTTGCAAATTTTAAAGGGGGAGTGAGAATCTCACTTTGTAGGCCCCACCTAAATTTGGAGTGGACAGTGAGATTCTTACTCCCATAGGAGGAGGTAGAAGTGTGAATTCACTCCTCCCTCTTCTCTTTTTACCCTTATATTTAATAAAATAAAATAAATAATATCATATTTATTTAAATAATAATATTATTTTATTTTATAAATTACATTTATTAAAAATAATAATATTAAATATATTTAAGTATAATATTATTATATTTAGTTAAAAATAATAACTCACATTGATTCTAAATTAAAATTACTTAAAAATAATATTATTATACTCATAGAGAATTAATAATATTACTATATACGATCTTTATTTGAAAATATAATATTATTATATTTATTTAAAAATAATAGTATTATATTTATTTAATACTAGTAATTAATAATAATAAATATTTTATTCTAAGAAAATATCATTTTTGTACAATATTAATAATAATAATAATGTTTCATTTGTCTTGCTGTTATTAATAATTTTTTATTTACACAATTAAAATTAAAATTAACAAAAATTTTGATTTGCATAATTAAGATTATTAATAATTATTATTAATTTACAAATATAATATAAAAAATATTTTATTTTTCAAAAATATTTTTTAAATTTACAAATATAATAAAATAAAATATTTTATTTTTCAAATATATTTTTTTATTAATTTTGTAATTAAAAACTATAATTATTTAAATATGGGTAAAACTGTAATTTGAGACCATTTGCTCCCAATCCAAGACAATTGTTGGTTATTTTTATAATCAAATGCTATTGATGCCAATGTGTAAGTGTACACAACAAGTAATAAAATGATGAATATTCAAGATCGTCTCCACATAGATTGATGTCACTAGAAATGCTACAGCAATCACAATAATGCAATCTAACTTAAGTCTGAAGTTAACAAATGTAAAGCAGGTGGTCATCCTCTTTCCTCCTCTTGCTAGTCTAATATCTCAGCATCTCTTCATGAATTATAAACTTCTGAAAACCTACAATTATGCATATGTTTTGAGCACAAATTACTTTAATTCAAACAAAACTTATTAAGACTCAACTAAAATAAATGTTTATGCAAAATATAACCAAAATATAATAAAAACACCTCATTTACTCTCTAAGTGATCTCGATTTAAGTTTACAATTGCTATAATAACTCTCATTTCATAGAGTTATTAACAATGTAAACACATAAATTGGATTCTAGTTTTAATTCCATATTCTCATTCCAATGTAAGTAAATAACTTACGCCCACTCTTCTTCACACTCTTAATCTCAAGATTCCCACTCCAATCCAAAATGTAAACATATAAATTGGATTCTGGTTTTAATTCCATATCTCATCCCAATGTAAGTAAACAACTTACTCACACTCTTCTTTACACTCTTAATCTCAGAATTCCTACTCCAATCCAAAATGTAAACACTACATTAAATTATTAGGTTGGTTTAACTACTATATAAATTTGTAGATATAATCTAGACATGCAAAGCACCTAGAATATAACATTTTAGCTCAATTTAGTTTCATTTATTACTGTTTATATGACTCATACAAGGTTATAGAAAACTGGTTTATTGACATGAAACACCGATAACCTAAGCTTATGATTTTCTTTAAAAATCCAATACTATTCAAAATATTATGAAAACTTTCATAATATTATTAGACACATAAACACAACATATAAAATTTTCAAGTCATTTGGAGAACTCTATAGTAGGGTTCTCATAGGATTGAAGAAAACAAATCAAAACTACCTTTTTAATTCACACAGAAACAACTGAGCTTTGGCGATTTATTAAAATTAAAATACTCAATATATTGGGATGAAAATTTCCCGAGCATAATTACACATATGACTCTATTAACATATTAAAGTTTCACGACATTCTAATATCATTAAACTAATGTTTCATAAGATCAAACACAAGAGAACAGTTTTGTCAAGGGGTTTACGACTAAAGCAGTAGAGTATGAAAAAAAAAATTACAAGAAGTTCAATTACCATAGAACTTTCCACATTTTAAATAGATATATTGAAGTTTAATATCTCAAATTCGTTTATAACACTAAACATGGTACATACACAGTTTCTGATAAATTCCAACAGCAGCTGACCATTTTCACAAATCCATTAAAATCAACTATTACTTCAATTCACTCTAAATTTCCAGACTCGAAATATACAATTCAGCTTTTAATACTCAAAATTTCAAGTGAATCAAGCATCATTTAGTCATATTTTGAAACAATCAAAGTTATGATAACAATCCAACAATCTTTAAATTTTCTGCAGAATCAATAAACCATTTATCATCTTTTCACTTCAATAATCAATTTTCTAGCAAAATTAGACGTTAAAACCAACAACGACCTTACTTTTCAGTTTTGAAATTACAAAACATCAATTGCACAAAGTTATCTACCTAAATCACAAGCTTTAACTTCCTAATATCTTAATAAAGCTTTGTCTCACCTTCACAAGTATTAACCTCAGGCTTGACATTACCAAAAAGCATACCCAAAACCTAAAAGATCAAAGAAATGATAGTCAATCACACTTCCATTAGACAAAGTCATAAGAGATTACTTTAAACTTAAGGTGTTTTACCTCCTAACGAATAGCTCAACTCCAAACTTCTAATTTGTAGCACTACATAATTGAAACATGTAAACATTGATCAACAAATAAACCAAAAAAAAATGCTAACAACTTCAATTAAAAATAAAAGCTGGGGATTATATAGCCTCAATATATAGCACTGAGTCATTAAGCAGCAGTATACGATGGTGTGTCTCCATAAACACCAATAAAAACTTTTGAAAAAAAAAACTTAAAAATAATATAATGAATATAAATACATATAAAATAAGATTGGTAAAAAAGAAAAAGAAGCTATATGGGTAAATCTTTAACAAATTAATGAGTACCCATCCTTAGTATTCCGAACAAAGAGTGCAAAACCCAAAACGAGTGAACAACACCAAGAACCCAACAAGAGAAAATTAGTATATTCATCCGTTTGGGGAGCTTTTCCCGTTCCCTGGCAAGTTTGAGGTGGCCAAGACACATCGTGTCGACGATCGAAATGAGCGAACGCATGCAAAAGTGAAGGAGTCGGCTGCGAAAAGAGGATTAATTGGCTGAAAAGATGAAAGGAAGGGTGCAACACGACGACTTCCAGAGAGGACACCTATCTTAGAACTACTCTCACCCAAGCACGCTTAATTGCAATGTTCTGATGGGATCCAGTGTATTAGTGCTATTATGGCCTTAACCATCAGCATGTGCACTGCAAATCTACTTAACGCTCACCCTCTTGCCTATCCTGACTTGGCTGCCGCACAATTCATCCCTCAAACGCACTTTTCCCGCTCCCCGGTGGGTCCAAGGTGCCTCGGAGACCACGTGCCGACAATCGAAACCCGCGAATGCACGCAAAAGTGAAGGAGTCGACAGCGAAAAGAGGATTAACCAGTTGAAAAGATAAAAGGAGGGGTGCAACACAAGGACTTCCATAGAGGTCACCCATCTTAGTATTGCTCTTGCCCAAGCACCCATAACTGCAGAGCTCTAATGGGATCCGGTGCATCAATGCTCGTATGGTCGTACCCATCACTATGTGCACTGTAAATCTATTCAACGCGTGCACCCCTCGCTTGCCCCGACTAGGCCCCCGCACAATTAATCACTCTAGGGCAATTTTCTGGCTCCCTAGCAAGTTCAAGGTGACCTGGAGGCCCCGCATCGACGATCGAAACCCGCGAACGCATGCAAAAATGAAGGAGTCAGCTGCAAAAAGAGGATTAATCGGTTGAAAAGATAAAAGGAGGGGTGCAATACGAGGATTTCCCAAGAGGTCACCCATCTTAATGTTGCTCTCGCCTAAGCACGCTTAATTGCAGAGTTCTGATAGGATCCGGCGCATCAATACTTGTATGGTCGCACCGATCAGCTTGCACACTGTAAATCTACTTAACGCATGCCCCCATACCAGCCTCGACTCGGCCGCCGCACAATTCATGACATCATGGGCGCTTTTCTCGCTCCCCCGCAGGCCTAAGGTACCCCAGAGACCCCGTGTCGGTGATCGAAACTCGCGAACACACATCAAAGTGAAGAAGTCTGCTGGAAAAAGAGGATTAATCACTAAAAAGATAAAAGTAGAGGTGTAGCACGACGACTTCCCAAGAGGTCACCCATCATAGTACTACTCTCGTCTAAGCACGCTTAACTGTGGAGTTTTGTTGGGATTCGTACTATTATTGCTAGTATGGTAGAAACCTATCAGCAAGTGCACTCTAAATCCACTTAACACGTGCCCCCCTTCGCTTGCCCCGACTCAGATGTGACATAATTCATACCTCCAAGACGCTTTTCCAGCTCCCTGGCGGGTCCGAGGGCCTCAGAGACCCTGCACCAACAATTAAAACTCGCGAACGCACGCAAAAGTCAAGGAGAGGACTGCGAAAAGAGGATTAACCCACTGAAAAGAAAAAAAAAGAGGCGTGCAACATGAGGAGGTCACCCATCAGTACTGCTCTTGCCCAAGCACGCTTAACTGCGGAGTTCTGATGGGATCCAGTGCATTAGTACTGGAATGGTTGCACCCATCAGTAGGTGCATTGCAAATCGACTTCACTAATGCTCTCCTCGCCTGCCCTGCCTCGGCCGCCGTACAATTCATCCATATGCGGCCCCTTTTCTCGCAGCCCGGCGGGTCCAAGGTACCCCAGAGACCCCGCGCCGGCAATCGAAACCCGCTAACACATGTAAAAGTGAAAGAGTCGGCTGTGAAAAGGGGATTAACTGGTTGAAAAGATAAAAGAAGGGGTGCAACATGAGGACTTCGCAAGAGGTCACCCATCTTAGTACTGCTCTCGCCCAAGCACGCTTATCTGTGGAGTTCTAATGGGATCCAGTGCATTAGTGCTGGTATAGTCGCACCCATCAACATGTGACCGCAAATCTAGTTAACTCGTGACCCCCTCGCCTGCCCCGACTTGGCTGCCGCACAATTCAACCTTCCGCGGTCCTTTTCCCGATCCCCGGTGGGTCCGAGGTGCCTCAAAGACCCCACGCCGGTGATCGATACCCGCTAACGTACGCAAAAGTGAAGGAGTTAGCCGTGAAAGGAGGATTAACTAGCTGAAAAGAAAAAAAAGGAGGGGTGCAACACAAGTACTTCCCAAGAGGTCACCCATCTTAGTACTGCTCTCGCCCAATCACGCTTATCTGTGGAGTTCTGATGGGATTCGGTGCATTAATACTGGAATGGTTGCACCCATTAGCATGTGCGCTGCAAATTGACTTCACTCATGCTCCCCTCGCCTGCCCCGACTCGGCCGCCACACAATTCATCCCTATGCGGCCCGTTTCTAGCTCGCCAGTGGGTTTGAGGTGCCTTGATTACCTCGCGTCGGTGATCGAATCCCGCTAACGCATGCAAAAGTGAAAGAGTGGGCCGCGAAAAGGAGATTAGAGTGGGCCGCGAAAAGGGGATTAACCGGCTGAAAAGATAAAAAGAGGCGTGCAACACGAGGACTTCCTAAGAGATCACCCATCTTAATAATGCTCTCACCCAAGCACACTTATCTATGGAGTTCTAATGGCATCCAGTGCATTAGTGCTGCCATGGTCACACCCATCAACATGTGAACCGCAAATCTAATCAACCAGTGACCCCCTCGCCTGCCCCGACTCAGTCGCCGATGATTGATACCCGCTAACGTAAGCAAAAGTGAAGGAGTCAGTCGCAAAAAGAGGATTAACCGACTGAAAAGCTAAAAGGAGTGGTGCAACAAGAGGACTTCCCAAGAGGTCACCTATTTTAGTGCTGCTCTCGCCTAAGCGCGCTTAACAGCGGAGTTATAATGGAATTCGGTGCATTAGTACGGTAGGGTCGCACCCATAGACATGTGTAATGTAAATCTACTTAAAATGTGCCCCTCTTGCCTGCCCAGACTTGGCCGCCACACAATTCATCCCTACGCCGCTCTTTTACCACAGCCTGGCGGGCCAGAGGTGCCCTAGAGACCCCACGCCAGCGATTGAAACCCGCTAACGCACGCAAAAGTGATGGAGTCGGCAGCGAAAAGAGGATTAGCCGGTAGAAAATAAATAAAGAGGGGTGCAACACGAGGACATCACAAGAGGTCATCCATCTAAGTACTGCTCTCGCCAAGGCGTGCTTAACTGTGGAGTTTTGATGGTATCCAGTGCATTAGTGCTGGTATGGTCGCACCCATCAGCATGTGAACCGCAAATCTAGTTAACCCGCGCAAAATCATCCCACCGCAGCACTTTCCCCGCGCCGGCGATCAATACCCGCTAACGTACGCAAAAGTGAAGGAGTCAGCCGCAAAAAAAGGATTAACCGACTGAAAAGCTAAAAGCAGTCGTGCAACACGAGGACTTCCCAAGAGGTCACCCACCTTAGTACTGCTCTCGCCTGAGCACGCTTAACTGCGGAGTTCTGATGGGATTCGGTGCAATAGTGCTGGTGTGGTCGCACCCATCAGCATGTGCATTGCAAATCTACTTAACCCGTGCCCCCCGTCCTTCCTGCCTTGGCTCGGTCGCTGCGCAATTTGTCCCTCCGCGGACCTTTCCTCGTTCCCCGGCGGGTCCGAGGTGCCCCAGAGACCACGCGCCGGCGATCGAAGCCATCCAACGCACGGAAAAAGTGTAGGCGTTGGCCGCGAAAAGAGGATCAACCAGCTAAAAAGATAAAAGGATGGGTGCAACATGAGGACTTCCCAAGAGGTCACCAAATTTAGTACTGCTCTCGCTCAAGTACGCTTAACTGCGGAGTTCTGATGGGATCCGGTGCATTTGTGCTGGTATGGTCGCACCCATCAACATGTGCACCTTAAATCTACTTAACCCGTGTCCCCCGTCCTTCCTGCCTCGTCTCGACCGCCACGCAATTCGTCCCTCCGCGGCCTTATCCTCGCTCCCCGGCGGGTCCGAGGTGCCCCGGATACCCCGCGCCTGCGATCGATGCCATCCAATGCACGCAAAAAGTGTAGGCGTCAGCCGCGAAAAGAGGATTAACCGGCTAAAAAGATAAAAAAAGGGGTGCAACACGAGGACTTCCCAAGAGGTCACCCATCTTAGTACTGTTCTCGCCCATGCACGCTTAACTGCGGAGTTCTGATAGGATCTGGTGCATTAGTGTTGGTTTGGTCGCACCTATCAGCATGTGCACTGCAAATCTACTTAACTCGTGCCCCCCCGTCCTTCCTGCCCCGGCTCGGCCGCCGTGCAATTCGTCCCTCCGCAACCCGTTCCCGGCTCCCCGGCAGGTCCCCGAGGTGCCCATAGATCCTGCGCCGGCGATCGAAGCGATCCAACGCACGCAAAAAGTATAAGCATCGGCCTCGAAGAGAGGATTAACCGGTTGAAAAGATGAAAAGAGGGGTGCAACACGAAGACTTCCCAAGTGGTCACCCATCTTAGTACTGTTCTCGCCCAAGCACGCTTCACTGCGGAGTTCTGATGGGATCCGGTGCATTAGTGCTCGTATGGTCGCACCCATCAGCATGTGCCCTATAAATCTACTTAACTCGTGCCCACCCGTCCTTCCTGCCCCGGCTCGGCTGCCGCGCAATTCGTCCCTCCGCAACCCTTTCCCGGCTCCCCGGCGGGTCCCCAAGGTGCCCGAAGATCCCGCGCCGGCGATCGAAGCAATCCAACGCACACAAAAAGTGTAGGAGTCGGCCTCGAAAAGAGGATTAACAGGCTGAAAAGATAAAAAGAGGGGTACAACATGAGGACTTCCCAAGAGATCACCCATCTTAGTACTGCTCTCGCTCAAGCACGCTTAACTGCGGAGTTCTAATGGGATCCGGTGCATTAGTGCTCGTATGGTCGGACCCATCAACATGTGCACTGCAAATCTACTTAACCTGTGCCCCGCCGTCCTTCCTGCCCGACTCGGCCGCCGCGCAATTCGTCCCTCCGCGGTCCTTTCCCCGCTCCCCGGCGGGTCCGAGGTGCCCCGGAGACCCTGCGCCGGCGATCGAAGCCATCCAACGCACGCAAAAAGTTCAGGCGTCGGCCGAGAAAAGAGGATTAGCCGGATGAAAAGATAAAAAGAGGGGTGCAACACGATGACTTCCCAAGAGGCAAACCATCTCAGTACTGCTCTCGCCCAAGCACGCTTAACTGCGGAGTTTTGATGGGATCCGGTGCATGGCATTAGTGCTGGTATGGTCGCACCCATCAGCATGTGCACTGCAAATCTACTTAACCCGTGCCTGTTGTCCTTCCTGCCTCGGCTCGGCCACCGCGCAATTCGTCCCTCCGCAGCCATTTCCCAGCTCCCCGGCGGGTCCGAGGTGCCCCGGATAACCCGCACCGACGATCGAAGCAATCCAAGCACGCAAAAAGTGCAGGCGTTGGCCGAAAAAAGAGGATTAGCCGGCTGAAAACATAAAAAAAGGAGTGCAACAGGAGGACTTCCCATGAGGTCACCCATCTTAGTGATGCTCTCGCCCAAGCACGGTCAACTGCGGAGTTCTGATAGGATCCGGAGCATTTGTGCTGGTATGGTTGCACCCATCAGCATGTGCACTGCAAATCTACTCAACTTGTGTCCCCCGTCTTTCCTGCCCCGGCTCGGCCGCCGCGAAATTCGTCCCTCCGTGGCCCTTTTCCCGCTCCCCGACGGGTCCTAGGTGCCCCGGAGACCCCGTGCCGGCGATCGAAGCCATCCAACGCACGCAAAAAGTGAAGGCGTCGGCCGAGAAAAGATGATTAGCCGGCTGAAAACATAAAAAAAGGAGTGCAACAGGAGGACTTCCCATGAGGTCACCCATCTTAGTGATGCTCTCGCCCAAGCACGGTCAACTGCGGAGTTCTGATAGGATCCGGAGCATTTGTGCTGGTATGGTTGCACCCATCAGCATGTGCACTGCAAATCTACTCAACTTGTGTCCCCCGTCTTTCCTGCCCCGGCTCGGCCGCCGCGAAATTCGTCCCTCCGTGGCCCTTTTCCCGCTCCCCGACGGGTCCTAGGTGCCCCGGAGACCCCGCGATGGCGATCGAAGCCATCCAATGTACGCAAAAAGTGTAGACGTCGGCCGCGAAAAGAGGATTAGCCGGCTGAAAAGATAAAAAGAGGGGTGCAACACGATGACTTCCAAAGAGGTCACCAATCTTAGTATTGCTCTCGCCTAAGCACGGTTAATTGCGGAGTTCTAAAGGGATCCGGTGCATTAGTGCTGTTATGGTTGCACCCATCAGCATGTGCACTGCAAATCTACTTAACCCGTGCCCCCCGTCCTTCTTGGCCCGGCTCGGCCGCCGCGCAATTCGTCCCTTCGCGGCCCTTACCCCACCCCTGGCGGGTCCGAGGTGCCCCGGAGACCCTGCGCCGGCGATCGAAGCCATCGAACGCACGTAAAAAGTGTAGGCGTCGGCCGCGAAAAGAGGATTAACCGGCTGAAAAGATATAAAGAGGGGTGCAACACAAGGACTTCCCAAGGTCATCCATTTTAGTACTGCTCTCGCCCAAGCGCGCTTAACTGCGGAGTTCTGAAGGGATCCGCTGCATTAGTGC
The DNA here is from genome assembly GCA_002013955.2 of Citrus medica. NCBI lineage: Eukaryota > Viridiplantae > Streptophyta > Magnoliopsida > Sapindales > Rutaceae > Citrus > Citrus medica. Next base: position 171,355 of record MKYO02013566.1, read on the forward strand.
AAGTATGGTCGCACCCATCAGCATGTGCACTGCAAATCAACTTAACACGTGCCTACCGTCCTTCCTGCCCCGGCTCGGCTGCCGTGCAATTCGTCCCTCCGCGGCCATTTCCCCGCTCTCCAGCAGGTTCGAGGTGCCCCGGAGAATCCGCGCCGGCAATCGAAGCCATCCAAGGCACGCAAAAAGTGTAGGCGTCGGCCGCGAAAAGAGGATTAACTTGCTGAAAAGATAAAAAGAGGGGTGCAACACGAGGACTTCCCAAGAAGTCACCCATTTTAGTATTGCTCTCGCCCAAGGGCGTTTAACTGCGGAGTTCTGAAGGGATCCGTTGCATTAGTGCTGGTATGGTCGCACCCATCAGCATGTGCACTGCAAATCTACTTAACCCGTGCCACCCGTCTTTCCTGCCTCGGCTCGACCGCCGCGCAATTCGTCCCTCTGCAGCCCTTTCCCCACTCTCCAGTGGGTCCAAGGTGCCCCGGAGACCCTGCGTCGGTGATCGAAGCCATCCAACGCACGCAAAAAGTGTTGGCATCGGCTGCGAAAAGAGGATTAACCGGCTGAAAAGATAAAAAGATGGGTGCAACACGGGGACTTCCCAAGAGGTCACCCATCTTAGTACTGCTCTTGCCCAAGCACGCTTAGCTGCGGAGTTCTGATGGAATCTGGTGCATTAGTGCTGGTATGGTTGCACGAATCAACATGTACACTGCAAATCTACTTAACCCGTGCCCCCCGTCCTTCCTGCCCCGGCTCGGCCGCCGCGCAATTCGTCCCTCCGCGACCCTTTCCCCTCTCCCCAGCGGGTCCGATGTGCCTTGGAAACCCCGTGCCGGCGATCGAAGCCATCAAACACACGCAAAAAGTGCAGGCGTCGTCCGAGAAAAGAGGATTAGCCGGTTGAATAGATAAAAAGAGGGGTGTAACACGAGGACTTCCTAAGAGGTCACTCACTATAGTACTGCTCTCGACCAAGCAGGCTTAATTGCGGAGTTCTGATGGGATCCGGTGCATTAGTGCTGGTATGGTCGCACCCATCAGCATGTGCACTACAAATCTACTTAACCTGTGCCCCCCGTCTTTCCTGCCCCGGCTCGGCCGCCGCGCAATTTGTCCCTCCGCGGTCCTTTCCCCGCTCTGCGGCGGGTCCGAGGTGCCCCGGAGACCCCGCGCAGGCTATCTAAGCCATCCAACGCACGCAAAAATTGTAGGCGTCGACCACGAAAAGAAAATTAACCGGCTGAAAAGATAAAAAGGGGTACAACACGAGGACTTCCGAAGAGGTCACCCATCTTAGTACTGCTCTCGCCCATGCACGCTTAACTGCGTAGTTCTGATGGGATCCAGTGCATTAGTGCTGGTATGGTCGCACCCATCAGCATGTGCACTGTAAATCTACTTAACCCGTGTCGCCTGTCCTTACGGACATCCAACGCACGGAAACAATGTAGGCGTCGGCCGCGAAAAGAGGATTAACCGGCTGAAAAGATAAAAAAAGGGGTGCAATACCAGGGCTTCCAAAGAGGTCACCCATCTTAGTAATGCTCTCACCCAAGCACGTTTAACTGAGGAATTCTGATGGGATCTGGTGCGTTATTGCTGGTATGGTCGCACTCATCAGCATGTGCACTGTAAATCTACTTAACCCGTGCCCCCCGTCCTTCCTGCCCCGGCTCTGCCGCCGCGAAAAGAGGATTAACCGACTGAAAAGATAAAAAGAGGGGTGCAACACGAGGACTTCCCAAGAGGTCACCCATCTTAGTACTGCTCTCGCCCAAGCACGCTTAACTGCGGAGTTCTGATGGGATCCGGTGCATTAGTGCTGGTATGGTCGCACCCATCAGTATCTGCACTGTAAATCTACTTAACCCGTGCCCCCCGTCCTTCCTGCCCCGGCTCTGCCGCCGCGAAAAGAGGATTAACCGACTGAAAAGATAAAAAGAGGGGTGCAACACGAGGACTTCCCAAGAGGTCACCCATCTTAGTACTGTTCTCGTCCAAGCACGCTTAACTGCATAGTTCTGATGGGATCCGGTGCATTAGTGCTGATATGGTCGCACCCATCAGTATGTGCACTGTAAATCTACTTAACCCATGGGCCCCGTCCTTCCTGACATCAAACGCACGCAAAAAGTGTAGGCGTCGGCCGCGAAAAGAGAATTAACCAGCTGAAAAGTGATGCTATGGTCCCGCCCAAACACGCTTAACTGCGGAGTTTTGATGGGATCCGGTGCATTAGTGCTGGTATGGTCGAACCCATCAGCATGTGCACTGTAAATCTATTTAACCCGTGCCCCCCGTCCTTCCTGACATCCAACGCACGAAAAAAGTGTAGGCGTCGGCCGCGAAAAGAGGATTAACCGGCTGAAAAGGTAAAAAAAAGGGTGCATCACGAGGACTTCCCTAGAGGTCACCAATCTTAGTACTGCTCTCGCCCAAGCACGCTTAACTGCGGAGTGCTGATGGGGTCCGGTGCATTAGTGCTGGTATGGTCGCACCCATCAGCATGTGCACTGTATATCTACTTAACCCGTGCCCCCCGTCCTTCCTGTCCCGGCTCGTCAGCCGCGAAAAGAGGATTAATCAACTGAAAAAATAAAAAGAGGGCTGCAACACGAGGACTTCCCAAAAGGTCACCCATCTTAGTACTGCTCTCGCCCAAACACGCTTAACCGCGGAGTTCTAATGGGATTCGATGCATTAGTGCCGGTATGGTCGCACCCTTCAGCATGTGCACTGTAAATCTACTTAACCCGTGCCCCTCGTCCTTCTTGACATCCAACGCACGCAAAAAGTGTAGGTGTCGGCCGTGAGAAGAGGATTAACCGGCTGAAAAGATAAAAAGAGGGGTGCGACACGAGGAATTCCCAAGAGTTCACCCATCCTAGCACTGCTATCGCCCAAGCACGCTTAACTGCAGAGTTTTAATGGGATCCGGTGCATGAGTGTTGGTATGGTCGAACCCATCAGCATGTGCACTGTAAATATACTTAACTCGTGCCCCCCGTCCTTCCTGCCCCGGCTTGGCAGCCGCGAAAAGTGGATTAATCGACTGAGAAGATAAAAAGAGGGGTGCAACACGAGGACTTCTCAAAAGGTCACCCATCTTAGTAGTGCTCTCGCCCAAACACGCTTAACTGCGGAGTTCTAATGGGATCCGGTGCATTACTGCCGGTATGGTCGCACCCATCAGCATGTGCACTGTAAATCTACCTAACCCGTGCCACCCGTCCTTCCTGACATCCAATGCACGAAAAAAGTGTAGGCGTTAGCCGCGGAAAGAGGATTAACCGACTGAAGAGTTAAAAAGCGGGGTGCAAGACGAGGACTTCCCAAAAGGTCACCCATCTTAGTACAGCTCTCGCCCAAACGCGCTTAACTACGGAGTTCTGATGGGATCCGGTGCATTAGTGTTGGTATGGTCGCACTCATCAGCATGTGCACTGTAATTCTACTTAACCCGTGCCCTCCGTCCTTCCTGACATCCAACACACGCAAAAAGTGTAGACGTCGGCCGCGAGAAGAGGATTAACCGGCTGAAAAGATAGAAAAAGGGGTGCAACACGAGGAATTCCCAAGAGTTCACCCATCCTAGCGCTGCTCTCGCCCAAGCACGGTTAACTGCAGAGTTCTGATGGGATCCGGTGCATTAGTGCTGGTATGATCGCACCCATCAGCATGTGCACTGTAAATCTACTTAACCTGTGCCCCCCGTCCTTCCTGCCCCGGCTCGGCTGCCACGCAAAGAGGATTAACCGACTGAAAAGTTAAAAAGAGGGGTGCAACACGAGGACTTCCCAAGAGGTCACCAATCTTAGTACTGCTCTCGCCCAAGCACGCTTAAATGCAGAGTTCTGATGGGATCCGGTGGATTAGTGCTGGTATGGTCGCACCCATCAGTATGTGTACTGTAAATCTACTTAACCCGTGCCCCCCGTCCTTCCTAACATCGAACGCATGCAAAAAGTGTAGGCGTCGGCCGCGAAAAGAGAATTAACCAGCTGAAAAGTGATGGTATGGTCTCGGCCAAACACGGTTAACTGCGGAGTTCTGATCGGATCCGATGTATTAGTGCTGGTATGGTCGCACCCATCAGCATGTGCACTGTAAATCTACTTAACCCGTGCCCCCCGTCCTTCCTGACATCCAAGGCACGCAAAAAGTATAGGCGTCGGCCGAGAAAAGAAGATTAACCGGCTGAAAAAATAAAAAGAGGGGGTGCAACACAAGGAATTCCCAAGAGTTCACCCATCCTAGCACTGCTCTCACACAAGCACGCTTAACTGTGTAGTTCTGATGGGATCCGGTGCATTAGTGCTAGTATGGTCGAACCCATCAGCATGTGCACTGTAAATATACTTAACCCGTGCCCCCCGTCCTTCCTGCCCCGGTTTGGCAGCCGCGAAAAGAGGATTAATCGACTGAAAAGATAAAAAGAGGGGTGCAACACGAGGACTTCTCAAAAGGTCACCCATCTTAGTACTGAGATGTGTATAAGAGACAGGTGCTAGTATGGTCGAACCCATCAGCATGTGCACTGTAAATCTACCTAACCCGTGCCACCCGTCCTTCCTGACATCCAACGCACGCAAAAAGTGTAGGCGTCAGCCGCGAAAAGAGGATTAACCGACTGAAGAGATAAAAAGAGGGGTGCAAGACGAGCACTTCCCAAAAGGTCACCCATCTTAGTACTGCTCTCGCCCAAACACGCTTAACTGCGGAGTTCTGATGGGATCCGGTGCATTAGTGCTGGTATGGTCGCACCCATCAGTATCTGCACTGTAAATCTACTTAACCCGTGCCCCCCGTCCTTCCTGCCCCGGCTCTGCCGCCGCGAAAAGAGGATTAACCGGCTGAAAAGATAAAAAGAGGGGTGCAACACGAGGAATTCCCAAGAGTTCACCCGTCCTAGCACTGCTCTCGCCCAAGCACGGTTAACTGCGGAGTTCTGATGGGATCCGGTGCATTACTGCCGGTATGGTCGCACCCATCAGCATGTGCACTATAAATCTACTTAACCCGTGCCCCCCGTCCTTCCTGACATCCAGCGCACGCAAAAAGTGTAGACGTCGGCCGCGAGAAGAGGATTAACCGGCTGAAAAGATAAAAAGAGGGGTGCAACACGAGGAATTCCCAAGAGTTCACCCGTCCTAGCACTGCTCTCGCCCAAACACGCTTAACTACGGAGTTCTGATGGGATCCGGTGCATTAGTTCTGGTATGATCGCACTCATCAGCATGTGCACTATAAATCTACTTAACCTGTGCCCCTCGTCCTTCCTGCCCCAGCTCGGCTGCCGCGCAAAGAGGATTAACGGACTGAAAAGATAAAAAGAGGGGTGCAACACGAGGACTTCCCAAGAGGTCGCCAATCTTAGTACTGCTCTCGCCCAAGCACGCTTAACTGCAGAGTTCCGATGAGATCCGGTGCATTAGTGCTGGTATGGTCGCACCCATGAGCATGTGCACTATAAATCTGCTTAACACGTGCCCCCCGTCCTTCCTGCCCCGGCTCGGCCGCCGCGCAAAGAGGATTAACGGACTGAAAAGATAAAAAGAGGGGTGTAACACGAGGACTTCCCAAGAGGTCACCCATCTTAGTACTGCTCTCGCCCAAGCACGCTTAACTGCGGAGTTCTGATGGGATCCGGTGCATTAGTGCTGGTATGGTCGCACCCATCAGTATCTGCACTGTAAATCTACTTAACCCGTGCCCCCCGTCCTTCCTGCCCCGGCTCTGCCGCCGCGAAAAGAGGATTAACCGACTGAAAAGATAAAAAGAGGGGTGCAACACGAGGACTTCCCAAGAGGTCACCCATCTTAGTACTGCTCTCGCCCAAGCACGCTTAACTGCGGAGTTCTGATGGGATCCGGTGCATTAGTGCTGGTATGGTCGCACCCATCAGTATCTGCACTGTAAATCTACTTAACCCGTGCCCCCCGTCCTTCCTGCCCCGGCTCTGCCGCCGCGAAAAGAGGATTAACCGACTGAAAAGATAAAAAGAGGGGTGCAACACGAGGACTTCCCAAGAGGTCACCCATCTTAGTACTGCTCTCGCCCAAGCACGCTTAACTGCGGAGTTCTGATGGGATCCGGTGCATTAGTGCTGGTATGGTCGCACCCATCAGTATGTGCACTGTAAATCTACTTAACCCGTGCCCCCTGTCCTTCCTGGCCCGGCTCGGCCGCCGCGAAAAGAGGATTAACCGACTTAAAAGATAAAAAGAGGGGTGTAACACGAGGACTTCCCAAGAGGTCACCCATCTTAGTACTGCTCACGCCCAAGCACGCTTAACTGCAGAGTTCTGATGGGATCCGGTGCATTTGTGCTGGTACGGTCGTACCCACCAACATGTGCACTGTAAATCTACTTAACCCGTGTCACCCGTCCTTCCCTCCACGGCTCGGCCGCCGCGGAAAGATAAAAAGTGGGGTGCAACACGAGGACTTCCCAAGAGGTCACCCATCTTAGTATTGCTCTCGCCTATGCACGCTTAACTGCGGAATTCTGATGGGATCCGGGGCATTTGTGCTGGTACGGTCGCACCCATCAGCATGTGCACTGTAAATCTACTTAACCCGTGCCCCCCGTCCTTCCTGCCCCGGCTCTGCCGCCGCGAAAAGAGGATTAACCGACTGAAAAGATAAAAAGAGGGGTGCAACACGAGGACTTCCCAAGAGGTCACCCATCTTAGTACTGCTCTCGCCCAAGCACGCTTAACTGCGGAGTTCTGATAGGATCTGGTGCATTAGTGCTGGTATGGTCGCACCCATCAGCATGTGCACAGTAAATCTACTTAACCCGTGCCCCCCGTCCTTCCTGCCCCGGCTCGGCCGCCGCAAAAAGAGGATTAACCGACTGAAAAGATAAAAAGAGCGGTGCAACACGAGGACTTCCGAAGAGGTCACCCGTCTTAGCACTGCTCTCGCCAAGCACGCTTAACTGCGGAATTCTGATGGGATCCGGCGCATTAGTACTGGTATGGTCGCACCCATCAACATGTGCACTGTAAATCTACTTAACCCGTGCCCCCTGTCCTTCCTGCCCCGGCTCGGCCGCCGCGAAAAGAGGATTAACCGACTGAAAAGATAAAAAGAGGGGTGCAACACGTGGTCTTCCCAAGAGGTCACCCATCTTAGTACTGCTCTCGCCCAAGCACGCTTAACTGCGGAGTTCTGATGGGATCCGGTGCATTAGTGCTGGTATGGAGATGTGTATAAGAGACAGCGCTTAACTGCGGAGTTTTGATGGGATCCGGTGCATTAGTGCTGGTATGGAGATGTGTATAAGAGACAGCGCTTAACTGCGGAGTTTTGATGGGATCCGGTGCATTAGTGCTGGTATGGAGATGTGTATAAGAGACAGCGCTTAACTGCGGAGTTTTGATGGGATCCGGTGCATTAGTGCTGGTATGGAGATGTGTATAAGAGACAGCGCTTAACTGCGGAGTTTTGATGGGATCCGGTGCATTAGTGCTGGTATGGAGATGTGTATAAGAGACAGCGCTTAACTGCGGAGTTTTGATGGGATCCGGTGCATTAGTGCTGGTATGGAGATGTGTATAAGAGACAGCGCTTAACTGCGGAGTTTTGATGGGATCCGGTGCATTAGTGCTGGTATGGAGATGTGTATAAGAGACAGCGCTTAACTGCGGAGTTTTGATGGGATCCGGTGCATTAGTGCTGGTATGGAGATGTGTATAAGAGACAGCGCTTAACTGCGGAGTTTTGATGGGATCCGGTGCATTAGTGCTGGTATGGAGATGTGTATAAGAGACAGCGCTTAACTGCGGAGTTTTGATGGGATCCGGTGCATTAGTGCTGGTATGGAGATGTGTATAAGAGACAGCGCTTAACTGCGGAGTTTTGATGGGATCCGGTGCATTAGTGCTGGTATGGTCGCACCCATCAGCATGTGCACGGTAAATCTACTTAACCCGTGCCCCCCGTCCTTCCTGCCCCGGCTCTGCCGCCGCGAAAAGAGGATTAACCGACTTAAAAGATAAAAAGAGGGGTGCAAAACGAGGACTTCCCAAGCGGTCACCAATCTTAGTACTGCCCTCGCCCAAGCACGCTTAACTGCGGAGTTCTGATGGGATCCGGTGCATTAGTGCTGGTATGGTCGCACCTATCAACATGTGCACTGTAAATCTACTTAACCCGTGCCCCCCGTCCTTCCTGCTCCGGCTCGGCCGCCTTGAAAAGAGGATTAACCGACTGAAAAGATAAAAAGAGGGGTGCAAAACGAGGACTTCCCAAGCGGTCACCAATCTTAGTACTGCCCTCGCCCAAGCACGCTTAACTGCGGAGTTCTGATTGGATCTGGTGCATTAGTGCCAGTATAGTCGCACCCATCAACATGTGCACTGTAAATCTACTTAACCCGTGCCCCCCGTCCTTCCTGCCCTGGCTCGGCCGCCGTGAAAGGAGGGGTGCAACACGAGGACTTCCCAAGAGGTCACCCATCTTAGTACTGCGCTCGCCCAAGCACGCTTAACTGCGGAGTTCTGATTGGATCTGGTGCATTAGTGCCAGTATAGTCGCACCCATCAACATGTGCACTGTAAATCTACTCGACCCGTGCCCCCCGTCCTTCCTGCTCTGGCTCGGCCGCCGTGAAGATGTGTATAAGAGACAGGTACTGCTCTCGCCCAAGCACGCTTAACTGCGGAGTTCTGATTGGATCTGGTGCATTAGTGCCAGTATAGTCGCACCCATCAACATGTGCACTGTAAATCTACTTGACCCGTGCCCCCCGTCCTTCCTGCCCTGGCTCGGCCGCCGTGAAAGGAGGGGTGCAACACGAGGACTTCCCAAGAGGTCACCCATCTTAGTACTGCTCTCGCCCAAGCACGCTTAACTGCGGAGTTCTGATGGGATCCGGTGCATTAGTACTGGTATGGTCGCACCCATCAGCACATGTATTGTTAATCTACTTAACCCGTGCCCCCCGTCCTTCCTGCCCCGGCTCGGCCGCCGCGAAAAGAGGATTAACCGACTGAAAAGTTAAAAAGAGGGGTGCAAAACGAGGACTTCCTAAGAGGTCACCAATCTTAGTACTGCCCTCGCCCAAGCACGCTTAACTGCGGAGTTCTGATGGGATCCGGTGCATTAGTACTGGTATGGTCGCACCCATCAGCACATGTATTGTTAATCTACTTAACCCGTGCCCCCCGTCCTTCCTGCCCCGGCTCGGCCGCCGCGAAAAGAGGATTAACCGACTGAAAAGTTAAAAAGAGGGGTGCAAAACGAGGACTTCCTAAGAGGTCACCAATCTTAGTACTGCCCTCGCCCAAGCACGCTTAACTGCGGAGTTCTGATGGGATCCGGTGCATTAGTACTGGTATGGTCGCACCCATCAGCACATGTATTGTTAATCTACTTAACCCGTGCCCCCCGTCCTTCCTGCCCCGGCTCGGCCGCCGCGAAAAGAGGATTAACCGACTGAAAAGTTAAAAAGAGGGGTGCAAAACGAGGACTTCCTAAGAGGTCACCAATCTTAGTACTGCCCTCGCCCAAGCACGCTTAACTGCGGAGTTCTGATGGGATCCGGTGCATTAGTACTGGTATGGTCGCACCCATCAGCACATGTATTGTTAATCTACTTAACCCGTGCCCCCCGTCCTTCCTGCCCCGGCTCCTGTCTCTTATACACATCTTGCACTGTAAATCTACTTAACCCGTGCCCCCCGTCCTTCCTGCCCCGGCTCGGCCGCCGCGAAAAGAGGATTAACCGACTGAAAAGTTAAAAAGAGGGGTGCAAAACGAGGACTTCCTAAGAGGTCACCAATCTTAGTACTGCCCTCGCCCAAGCACGCTTAACTGCGGAGTTCTGATGGGATCCGGTGCATTAGTACTGGTATGGTCGCACCCATCAGCACATGTATTGTTAATCTACTTAACCCGTGCCCCCCGTCCTTCCTGCCCCGGCTCGGCCACCTGGAAAAAAGGATTAACCGACTGAAAAGATAAAAAGAGGGGTGCAACACGAGGACTTCCCAAGAGGTCACCCATCTTAGTACTGCTCTCGCCCAAGCACGCTTAACTGCGGAGTTCTGATGGGATCCGGTGCATTAGTGCTGGTATGGTCGCACCCATCAGTATCTGCACTGTAAATCTACTTAACCCGTGCCCCCCGTCCTTCCTGCCCCGGCTCTGCCGCCGCGAAAAGAGGATTAACCGACTGAAAAGATAAAAAGAGGGGTGCAACACGAGGACTTCCCAAGAGGTCACCCATCTTAGTACTGCTCTCGCCCAAGCACGCTTAACTGCGGAGTTCTGATGGGATCCGGTGCATTAGTGCTGGTATGGTCGCACCCATCAGTATCTGCACTGTAAATCTACTTAACCCGTGCCCCCCGTCCTTCCTGCCCCGGCTCTGCCGCCGCGAAAAGAGGATTAACCGACTGAAAAGATAAAAAGAGGGGTGCAACACGAGGACTTCCCAAGAGGTCACCCATCTTAGTACTGCTCTCGCCCAAGCACGCTTAACTGCGGAGTTCTGATGGGATCCGGTGCATTAGTGCTGGTATGGTCGCACCCATCAGTATCTGCACTGTAAATCTACTTAACCCGTGCCCCCCGTCCTTCCTGCCCCGGCTCTGCCGCCGCGAAAAGAGGATTAACCGACTGAAAAGATAAAAAGAGGGGTGCAACACGAGGACTTCCCAAGAGGTCACCCATCTTAGTACTGCTCTCGCCCAAGCACGCTTAACTGCGGAGTTCTGATGGGATCCGGTGCATTAGTGCTGGTATGGTCGCACCCATCAGTATCTGCACTGTAAATCTACTTAACCCGTGCCCCCCGTCCTTCCTGCCCCGGCTCTGCCGCCGCGAAAAGAGGATTAACCGACTGAAAAGATAAAAAGAGGGGTGCAACACGAGGACTTCCCAAGAGGTCACCCATCTTAGTACTGCTCTCGCCCAAGCACGCTTAACTGCGGAGTTCTGATGGGATCCGGTGCATTAGTGCTGGTATGGTCGCACCCATCAGTATCTGCACTGTAAATCTACTTAACCCGTGCCCCACGTCCTTCCTGCCCCGGCTCGGCCGCCGGGAAAAGAGGATTAACCGACTTAAAAGATAAAAAAAGGGGTGCAACACTAGGACTTCCCAAGACGTCACCCATCTTAGTACTGCTCTCTCCCAAGCACGCTTAACTGCGGAGTTCTGATGGGATCCGGTGCATTAGTACTGGTATGGTCGGACACATCAGCATATGCACTGTAAATCTACTTAACCCGTGCCCCCCGTCCTTCGTGCCCCGGCCCGGCCGCCGCGAAAAGAGGATTAACCGACTGAAAAGATAAAAAGAGGGGTGCAACACGGGGACTTCCCAAGAGGTCACCCATCTTAGTACTGCTCTCGCCCAAGCACGCTTAACTGCGGAGTTCTGATGGGATCCGGTGCATTAGTACTGGTATGGTCGGACACATCAGCATATGCATTGTAAATCTACTTAACCCGTGCCCCCCGTCTTTCCTGCCCCGGCTCGGCCGCCGGGAAAAGAGGATTGACCGACTTAAAAGATAAAAAGAGGGGTGCAACACGGGGACTTCCCAAGAGGTCACCCATCTTAGTACTGCTCTCGCCCAAGCACGCTTAACTGCGGAGTTCTGATGGGATCCGGTGCATTAGTACTGGTATGGTCGGACACATCAGCATATGCATTGTAAATCTACTTAACCCGTGCCCCCCGTCTTTCCTGCCCCGGCTCGGCCGCCGGGAAAAGAGGATTGACCGACTTAAAAGATAAAAAGAGGGGTGCAACACGGGGACTTCCCAAGAGGTCACCCATCTTAGTACTGCTCTCGCCCAAGCACGCTTAACTGCGGAGTTCTGATGGGATCCGGTGCATTAGTACTGGTATGGTCGGACACATCAGCATATGCATTGTAAATCTACTTAACCCGTGCCCCCCGTCTTTCCTGCCCCGGCTCGGCCGCCGGGAAAAGAGGATTGACCGACTTAAAAGATAAAAAGAGGGGTGCAACACGGGGACTTCCCAAGAGGTCACCCATCTTAGTACTGCTCTCGCCCAAGCACGCTTAACTGCGGAGTTCTGATGGGATCCGGTGCATTAGTACTGGTATGGTCGGACACATCAGCATATGCATTGTAAATCTACTTAACCCTGTCTCTTATACACATCTATCTTAGTACTGCTCTCGCCCAAGCACGCTTAACTGCATAGTTCTAATTGGATCTGGTGCATTAGTGCTAGTATAGTTGCACCCATCAGCACGTGCACTGTAAATCTACTTAACCCGTGCCCCCCGTCCTTCCTGCCCCGGCTCTGCCGCCGCGAAAAGAGGATTAACCGACTGAAAAGATAAAAAGAGGGGTGCAACACGAGGACTTCCCAAGAGGTCACCCATCTTAGTACTGCTCTCGCCCAAGCACGCTTAACTGCGGAGTTCTGATGGGATCCGGTGCATTAGTGCTGGTATGGTCGCACCCATCAGTATCTGCACTGTAAATCTACTTAACCCGTGCCCCCCGTCCTTCCTGCCCCGGCTCTGCCGCCGCGAAAAGAGGATTAACCGACTGAAAAGATAAAAAGAGGGGTGCAACACGAGGACTTCCCAAGAGGTCACCCATCTTAGTACTGCTCTCGCCCAAGCACGCTTAACTGCGGAGTTCTGATGGGATCCGGTGCATTAGTGCTGGTATGGTCGCACCCATCAGTATCTGCACTGTAAATCTACTTAACCCGTGCCCCCCGTCCTTCCTGCCCCGGCTCTGCCGCCGCGAAAAGAGGATTAACCGACTGAAAAGATAAAAAGAGGGGTGCAACACGAGGACTTCCCAAGAGGTCACCCATCTTAGTACTGCTCTCGCCCAAGCACGCTTAACTGCGGAGTTCTGATGGGATCCGGTGCATTAGTGCTGGTATGGTCGCACCCATCAGTATCTGCACTGTAAATCTACTTAACCCGTGCCCCCCGTCCTTCCTGCCCCGGCTCTGCCGCCGCGAAAAGAGGATTAACCGACTGAAAAGATAAAAAGAGGGGTGCAACACGAGGACTTCCCAAGAGGTCACCCATCTTAGTACTGCTCTCGCCCAAGCACGCTTAACTGCGGAGTTCTGATGGGATCCGGTGCATTAGTGCTGGTATGGTCGCACCCATCAGTATCTGCACTGTAAATCTACTTAACCCGTGCCCCCCGTCCTTCCTGCCCCGGCTCTGCCGCCGCGAAAAGAGGATTAACCGACTGAAAAGATAAAAAGAGGGGTGCAACACGAGGACTTCCCAAGAGGTCACCCATCTTAGTACTGCTCTCGCCCAAGCACGCTTAACTGCGGAGTTCTGATGGGATCCGGTGCATTAGTGCTGGTATGGTCGCACCCATCAGTATCTGCACTGTAAATCTACTTAACCCGTGCCCCCCGTCCTTCCTGCCCCGGCTCGGCCGCCGCGAAAAGGGAATTAACCGACTGAAAAGATAAAAAAAAGGGTGCAACACTAGGACTTCCCAATAGTACTGCTCTCTCCCAAGCACGCTTCACTGCGAAGTTCTGATGGGATCCGGTGCATTAGTACTGGTATGGTCGGACCCATCAGCATATGCACTGTAAATCTACTTAACCCGTGCCCCCCGTCCTTCGTGCCCCGGTTCGGCCGCCGCGAAAAGAGGATTAACCGACTGAAAAGATAAAAAGAGGGGTGCAACACGAAGACTTCCCAAGAGGTCACCCATCTTAGTACTGCTCTCGCCCAAGCACGCTTAACTGCGGAGTTCTGATTGGATCTGGTGCATTAGTGCTAGTATAGTCACACCCATTAGCATGTGCACTGTAAATCTACTTAACCCGTGCCCCCCGTCCTTCCTGCCCCGGCTCTGCCGCCGCGAAAAGAGGATTAACCGACTGAAAAGATAAAAAGAGGGGTGCAACACGAGGACTTCCCAAGAGGTCACCCATCTTAGTACTGCTCTCGCCTAAGTACGCTTAACTGCAGAGTTCTGATAGGATCTGGTACATTAGTGCTGGTATAGTCGCACCCATCAGCATGTGCACTGTAAATCTACTTAACCCGTGCCCCCCGTCCTTCCTGCCCCTGCTCGGCCGCCGCGAAAGGATGGGTGCAACACGAGTACTTCCCAAGATGTCACCCATCTTAGTACTGCTCTCGCCCAAGCACACTTAACTGCGGAGTTCTGATGGGATCCGGTGCATTAGTACTGGTATGGTCGCACCCATCAGCATATGCACTGTAAATCTACTTAACCCGTGCCCCCCGTCCTTCCTGCCCCAGCTCGGCCGCGTTGAAAAGAGGATTAACCGACTGAAAAGATAAAAAGAGGGGTGCAACACGAGGACTTCCCAAGAGGTCACCCATCTTAGTACTGCTCTCGCCCAAGCACGCTTAACTGCGGAGTTCTGATGGGATCCGGTGCATTAGTGCTGGTATGGTCGCACCTATCAGCATGTGCACTGTAAATCTACTTAACCCGTGCCCCCCGTCCTTCCTGCCTCGGCTCAGCCGCCGCGACAAGAGGATTAACCGACTTAAAAGAGAAAAAGAGTGGTGCAACACGAGGACTTCCCAAGAGGTCACCCATTTAAGTACTGCTCTCGCCCAAGCACGCTTAACTGCGGAGTTCTGATGGGATCCGGTGCATTAGTGCTGGTATGGTCGCACCCATCAGTATCTGCACTGTAAATCTACTTAACCCGTGCCCCCCGTTCTTCATGCCCCGGCTCGGCCGCCGCGAAAAGAGGATTAACCGATTGAAAATATAAAAAGAGGGGTGCAACACGAGGACTTCCCAAGAGGTCACCCATCTTAGTACTGCTCTCGCCCAACCACGCTTAACTGCGGAGTTTTGATGGGATCCGATGATTAGTGCTGGTACGGTCGCACACATCAGCATGTGCACTGTAAATCTACTTAACCTGTGCCCCCCGTCCTTCCTGCACCGGCTCGGCCGCCGCGAAAAGAGGATTAACCGACTGAAAAGATAAAAAGAGGGGTGCAACACGAGGACTTCCCAAGAGGTCACCCATCTTAGTACTGCTCTCGCCCAAGCACGCTTAACTGCGGAGTTCTGATGGGATCCGGTGCATTAGTGCTGGTATGGTCGCACCCATCAGTATCTGCACTGTAAATCTACTTAACCCGTGCCCCCCGTCCTTCCTGCCCCGGCTCTGCCGCCGCGAAAAGAGGATTAACCGACTGAAAAGATAAAAAGAGGGGTGCAACACGAGGACTTCCCAAGAGGTCACCCATCTTAGTACTGCTCTCGCCCAAGCACGCTTAACTGCGGAGTTCTGATGGGATCCGGTGCATTAGTGCTGGTATGGTCGCACCCATCAGTATCTGCACTGTAAATCTACTTAACCCGTGCCCCCCGTCCTTCCTGCCCCGGCTCTGCCGCCGCGAAAAGAGGATTAACCGACTGAAAAGATAAAAAGAGGGGTGCAACACGAGGACTTCCCAAGAGGTCACCCATCTTAGTACTGCTCTCGCCCAAGCACGCTTAACTGCGGAGTTCTGATGGGATCCGGTGCATTAGTGCTGGTATGGTCGCACCCATCAGTATCTGCACTGTAAATCTACTTAACCCGTGCCCCCCGTCCTTCCTGCCCCGGCTCTGCCGCCGCGAAAAGAGGATTAACCGACTGAAAAGATAAAAAGAGGGGTGCAACACGAGGACTTCCCAAGAGGTCACCCATCTTAGTACTGCTCTCGCCCAAGCACGCTTAACTGCGGAGTTCTGATGGGATCCGGTGCATTAGTGCTGGTATGGTCGCACCCATCAGTATCTGCACTGTAAATCTACTTAACCCGTGCCCCCCGTCCTTCCTGCCCCGGCTCTGCCGCCGCGAAAAGAGGATTAACCGACTGAAAAGATAAAAAGAGGGGTGCAACACGAGGACTTCCCAAGAGGTCACCCATCTTAGTACTGCTCTCGCCCAAGCACGCTTAACTGCGGAGTTCTGATGGGATCCGGTGCATTAGTGCTGGTATGGTCGCACCCATCAGTATCTGCACTGTAAATCTACTTAACCCGTGCCCCCCGTCCTTCCTGCCCCGGCTCTGCCGCCGCGAAAAGAGGATTAACCGACTGAAAAGATAAAAAGAGGGGTGCAACACGAGGACTTCCCAAGAGGTCACCCATCTTAGTACTGCTCTCGCCCAAGCACGCTTAACTGCGGAGTTCTGATGGGATCCGGTGCATTAGTGCTGGTATGGTCGCACCCATCAGTATCTGCACTGTAAATCTACTTAACCCGTGCCCCCCGTCCTTCCTGCCCCGGCTCTGCCGCCGCGAAAAGAGGATTAACCGACTGAAAAGATAAAAAGAGGGGTGCAACACGAGGACTTCCCAAGAGGTCACCCATCTTAGTACTGCTCTCGCCCAAGCACGCTTAACTGCGGAGTTCTGATGGGATCCGGTGCATTAGTGCTGGTATGGTCGCACCCATCAGTATCTGCACTGTAAATCTACTTAACCCGTGCCCCCCGTCCTTCCTGCCCCGGCTCTGCCGCCGCGAAAAGAGGATTAACCGACTGAAAAGATAAAAAGAGGGGTGCAACACGAGGACTTCCCAAGAGGTCACCCATCTTAGTACTGCTCTCGCCCAAGCACGCTTAACTGCGGAGTTCTGATGGGATCCGGTGCATTAGTGCTGGTATGGTCGCACCCATCAGTATCTGCACTGTAAATCTACTTAACCCGTGCCCCCCGTCCTTCCTGCCCCGGCTCTGCCGCCGCGAAAAGAGGATTAACCGACTGAAAAGATAAAAAGAGGGGTGCAACACGAGGACTTCCCAAGAGGTCACCCATCTTAGTACTGCTCTCGCCCAAGCACGCTTAACTGCGGAGTTCTGATGGGATCCGGTGCATTAGTGCTGGTATGGTCGCACCCATCAGTATCTGCACTGTAAATCTACTTAACCCGTGCCCCCCGTCCTTCCTGCCCCGGCTCTGCCGCCGCGAAAAGAGGATTAACCGACTGAAAAGATAAAAAGAGGGGTGCAACACGAGGACTTCCCAAGAGGTCACCCATCTTAGTACTGCTCTCGCCCAAGCACGCTTAACTGCGGAGTTCTGATGGGATCCGGTGCATTAGTGCTGGTATGGTCGCACCCATCAGTATCTGCACTGTAAATCTACTTAACCCGTGCCCCCCGTCCTTCCTGCCCCGGCTCTGCCGCCGCGAAAAGAGGATTAACCGACTGAAAAGATAAAAAGAGGGGTGCAACACGAGGACTTCCCAAGAGGTCACCCATCTTAGTACTGCTCTCGCCCAAGCACGCTTAACTGCGGAGTTCTGATGGGATCCGGTGCATTAGTGCTGGTATGGTCGCACCCATCAGTATCTGCACTGTAAATCTACTTAACCCGTGCCCCCCGTCCTTCCTGCCCCGGCTCTGCCGCCGCGAAAAGAGGATTAACCGACTGAAAAGATAAAAAGAGGGGTGCAACACGAGGACTTCCCAAGAGGTCACCCATCTTAGTACTGCTCTCGCCCAAGCACGCTTAACTGCGGAGTTCTGATGGGATCCGGTGCATTAGTGCTGGTATGGTCGCACCCATCAGTATCTGCACTGTAAATCTACTTAACCCGTGCCCCCCGTCCTTCCTGCCCCGGCTCTGCCGCCGCGAAAAGAGGATTAACCGACTGAAAAGATAAAAAGAGGGGTGCAACACGAGGACTTCCCAAGAGGTCACCCATCTTAGTACTGCTCTCGCCCAAGCACGCTTAACTGCGGAGTTCTGATGGGATCCGGTGCATTAGTGCTGGTATGGTCGCACCCATCAGTATCTGCACTGTAAATCTACTTAACCCGTGCCCCCCGTCCTTCCTGCCCCGGCTCTGCCGCCGCGAAAAGAGGATTAACCGACTGAAAAGATAAAAAGAGGGGTGCAACACGAGGACTTCCCAAGAGGTCACCCATCTTAGTACTGCTCTCGCCCAAGCACGCTTAACTGCGGAGTTCTGATGGGATCCGGTGCATTAGTGCTGGTATGGTCGCACCCATCAGTATCTGCACTGTAAATCTACTTAACCCGTGCCCCCCGTCCTTCCTGCCCCGGCTCTGCCGCCGCGAAAAGAGGATTAACCGACTGAAAAGATAAAAAGAGGGGTGCAACACGAGGACTTCCCAAGAGGTCACCCATCTTAGTACTGCTCTCGCCCAAGCACGCTTAACTGCGGAGTTCTGATGGGATCCGGTGCATTAGTGCTGGTATGGTCGCACCCATCAGTATCTGCACTGTAAATCTACTTAACCCGTGCCCCCCGTCCTTCCTGCCCCGGCTCTGCCGCCGCGAAAAGAGGATTAACCGACTGAAAAGATAAAAAGAGGGGTGCAACACGAGGACTTCCCAAGAGGTCACCCATCTTAGTACTGCTCTCGCCCAAGCACGCTTAACTGCGGAGTTCTGATGGGATCCGGTGCATTAGTGCTGGTATGGTCGCACCCATCAGTATCTGCACTGTAAATCTACTTAACCCGTGCCCCCCGTCCTTCCTGCCCCGGCTCTGCCGCCGCGAAAAGAGGATTAACCGACTGAAAAGATAAAAAGAGGGGTGCAACACGAGGACTTCCCAAGAGGTCACCCATCTTAGTACTGCTCTCGCCCAAGCACGCTTAACTGCGGAGTTCTGATGGGATCCGGTGCATTAGTGCTGGTATGGTCGCACCCATCAGTATCTGCACTGTAAATCTACTTAACCCGTGCCCCCCGTCCTTCCTGCCCCGGCTCTGCCGCCGCGAAAAGAGGATTAACCGACTGAAAAGATAAAAAGAGGGGTGCAACACGAGGACTTCCCAAGAGGTCACCCATCTTAGTACTGCTCTCGCCCAAGCACGCTTAACTGCGGAGTTCTGATGGGATCCGGTGCATTAGTGCTGGTATGGTCGCACCCATCAGTATCTGCACTGTAAATCTACTTAACCCGTGCCCCCCGTCCTTCCTGCCCCGGCTCTGCCGCCGCGAAAAGAGGATTAACCGACTGAAAAGATAAAAAGAGGGGTGCAACACGAGGACTTCCCAAGAGGTCACCCATCTTAGTACTGCTCTCGCCCAAGCACGCTTAACTGCGGAGTTCTGATGGGATCCGGTGCATTAGTGCTGGTATGGTCGCACCCATCAGTATCTGCACTGTAAATCTACTTAACCCGTGCCCCCCGTCCTTCCTGCCCCGGCTCTGCCGCCGCGAAAAGAGGATTAACCGACTGAAAAGATAAAAAGAGGGGTGCAACACGAGGACTTCCCAAGAGGTCACCCATCTTAGTACTGCTCTCGCCCAAGCACGCTCAACTGCGGAGTTCTGATGGAATCCGGTGCATTAGTGCCGGTATGGTCGCACCCATCAGCATGTGCACTGTAAATCTACTTAACCCGTACCCGCCGTCCTTCCTGCCCCAGCTCGGCCGCCGCGAAAGGAGGGGTGCAACACGAGGACTTCCCAAAAGGTCACCTATCTTAGTACTGCACTCGCCCAAGCACGCTTAACTACGGAGTTCTGATGGGATCCGGTGCATTAGTGCTGGTATGGTCGCACCCATCAGCATGTGTACTGTAAATCTACTTAACACGTGCCCCCCGTCCTTCCTGCCCCGGCTCGGCCGCCGCGAAAAGACGATTAACCGACTGAAAAGATAAAAAGAGGGGTGCAACACGAGGACTTCCCAAGAGGTCATCCATCATCGTACTGCTCTCGCCCAAGCACGCTTAACTGCAGAGTTCTGATTGGATCTGGTACATTAGTGCTTGTATAGTCGCACCCATCAGCATGTGCACTGTAAATCTACTTAACCCGTGCCCCCCGTCCTTCCTGCCCCGGCTCTGCCGCCGCGAAAAGAGGATTAACCGACTGAAAAGATAAAAAGAGGGGTGCAACACGAGGACTTCCCAAGAGGTCACCCATCTTAGTACTGCTCTCGCCCAAGCACGCTTAACTGCGGAGTTCTGATGGGATCCGGTGCATTAGTGCTGGTATGGTCGCACCCATCAGCATTTGCACTGTAAATCTACTTAACCCATGCCACCCGTCCTTCCTGCCCCGGCTCGGCCGCCGCGAAAAGAGGATTAACCGACTGAAAAGATAAATAGAGGGGTGCAACACGAGGACTTCCCAAGAGGCCACCCATCTCAGTACTGCTCTCGCCCAAGCACGCTTAACTGCGGCGTTCTGATGGGATCCGGTGCATTTGTGCTGGTATGGTGGCACCCATCAGTATCTGCACTGTAAATCTACTTAACCGGTGCCCCCCGTCCTTCCTGCCCCGGCTCGGCCGCCGCGAAAAGAGTATTAACCGACCGAAAAGATAAAAAGAGGGGTGCAACACGAGAACCTCCCAATAGGTCACCCATCTTAGTATTGCTCTCGCCCAAGCACACTTAACTGCGGAGTTCTTATGGGATCCGGTGCATTAGTGCTGGTATGGTCGCACCAATCAGCATCTGCACTGTAAATCTACTTAACCCGTGCCCCCCGTCCTTCCTGCCCCGGTTCGGCCGCCGCGAAAAGAGGATTAACCGACTGAAAATATAAAAACTCGGCCGCCGCGAAAAGAGGATTAACCGACTGAAAAATCTTAGTACTGCTCTCGCCCAAGCACGCTTAACTGCGGAGTTCTGATGGGATCCGGTGCATTAGTGCTGGTATGGTCGCACCCATCAGTATCTGCACTGTAAATCTACTTAACCCGTGCCCCCCGTCCTTCCTGCCCCGGCTCTGCCGCCGCGAAAAGAGGATTAACCGACTGAAAAGATAAAAAGAGGGGTGCAACACGAGGACTTCCCAAGAGGTCACCCATCTTAGTACTGCTCTCGCCCAAGCACGCTTAACTGCGGAGTTCTGATGGGATCCGGTGCATTAGTGCTGGAATAGTCACACCCATTAGCATCTACACTGTAAATCTACTTAACCCGTGCCCCCCCCGTTCTATCTGCCCCGGCTCGGCCGCCGCGAAAAGCGGTTTAACCGACTGAAAAGATAAAAAGAGGGGTGCAACACGAGGACTTCCCAAGAGGTCACCCATCTTAGTACTACTCCTGTCTCTTATACACATCTGTCCCGGCTCGGCCGCCGCGAAAAGAGGATTAACCGACTGAAAAGATAAAAAGAGGGGTGCAACACGAGGACTTCCCAAGAGGTCACCCATCTTAGTACTACTCCTGTCTCTTATACACATCTGTCCCGGCTCGGCCGCCGCGAAAAGAGGATTAACCGACTGAAAAGATAAAAAGAGGGGTGCAACACGAGGACTTCCCAAGAGGTCACCCATCTTAGTACTACTCCTGTCTCTTATACACATCTGTCCCGGCTCGGCCGCCGCGAAAAGAGGATTAACCGACTGAAAAGATAAAAAGAGGGGTGCAACACGAGGACTTCCCAAGAGGTCACCCATCTTAGTACTACTCCTGTCTCTTATACACATCTGTCCCGGCTCGGCCGCCGCGAAAAGAGGATTAACCGACTGAAAAGATAAAAAGAGGGGTGCAACACGAGGACTTCCCAAGAGGTCACCCATCTTAGTACTACTCCTGTCTCTTATACACATCTGTCCCGGCTCGGCCGCCGCGAAAAGAGGATTAACCGACTGAAAAGATAAAAAGAGGGGTGCAACACGAGGACTTCCCAAGAGGTCACCCATCTTAGTACTACTCCTGTCTCTTATACACATCTGTCCCGGCTCGGCCGCCGCGAAAAGAGGATTAACCGACTGAAAAGATAAAAAGAGGGGTGCAACACGAGGACTTCCCAAGAGGTCACCCATCTTAGTACTACTCCTGTCTCTTATACACATCTGTCCCGGCTCGGCCGCCGCGAAAAGAGGATTAACCGACTGAAAAGATAAAAAGAGGGGTGCAACACGAGGACTTCCCAAGAGGTCACCCATCTTAGTACTACTCCTGTCTCTTATACACATCTGTCCCGGCTCGGCCGCCGCGAAAAGAGGATTAACCGACTGAAAAGATAAAAAGAGGGGTGCAACACGAGGACTTCCCAAGAGGTCACCCATCTTAGTACTACTCCTGTCTCTTATACACATCTGTCCCGGCTCGGCCGCCGCGAAAAGAGGATTAACCGACTGAAAAGATAAAAAGAGGGGTGCAACACGAGGACTTCCCAAGAGCTGTCTCTTATACACATCTCGTCCTTCCTGCCCCGGCTCGGCCGCCGCGAAAAGAGGATTAACCGACTGAAAAGATAAAAAGAGGGGTGCAACACGAGGACTTCCCAAGAGGTCACCAATCTTAGGACTGCTCTCGCCGAAGGAAGCTTAACTGCGGAGTTCTGATGGGATCTGGTGCATTAGTGCTGGTATGGTCGCACCCATCAGTATCTGCACTGTAAATCTACTTAACCCGTGCCCCCCGTCCTTCCTGCCCCGGCTCTGCCGCCGCGAAAAGAGGATTAACCGACTGAAAAGATAAAAAGAGGGGTGCAACACGAGGACTTCCCAAGAGGTCACCCATCTTAGTACTGCTCTCGCCCAAGCACGCTTAACTGCGGAGTTCTGATGGGATCCGGTGCATTAGTGCTGGTATGGTCGCACCCATCAGTATCTGCACTGTAAATCTACTTAACCCGTGCCCCCCGTCCTTCCTGCCCCGGCTCTGCCGCCGCGAAAAGAGGATTAACCGACTGAAAAGATAAAAAGAGGGGTGCAACACGAGGACTTCCCAAGAGGTCACCCATCTTAGTACTGCTCTCGCCCAAGCACGCTTAACTGCGGAGTTCTGATGGGATCCGGTGCATTAGTGCTGGTATGGTCGCACCCATCAGTATCTGCACTGTAAATCTACTTAACCCGTGCCCCCCGTCCTTCCTGCCCCGGCTCTGCCGCCGCGAAAAGAGGATTAACCGACTGAAAAGATAAAAAGAGGGGTGCAACACGAGGACTTCCCAAGAGGTCACCCATCTTAGTACTGCTCTCGCCCAAGCACGCTTAACTGCGGAGTTCTGATGGGATCCGGTGCATTAGTGCTGGTATGGTCGCACCCATCAGTATCTGCACTGTAAATCTACTTAACCCGTGCCCCCCGTCCTTCCTGCCCCGGCTCTGCCGCCGCGAAAAGAGGATTAACCGACTGAAAAGATAAAAAGAGGGGTGCAACACGAGGACTTCCCAAGAGGTCACCCATCTTAGTACTGCTCTCGCCCAAGCACGCTTAACTGCGGAGTTCTGATGGGATCCGGTGCATTAGTGCTGGTATGGTCGCACCCATCAGTATCTGCACTGTAAATCTACTTAACCCGTGCCCCCCGTCCTTCCTGCCCCGGCTCGGCCACCGCGAAAAGAGGATTAACCGACTGAAAAGATAAAAAGAGGGGTGCAGCACGAGGACTTCCCAAGAGGTCACCAATCTTAGTACAGCTCTCGCCCAAGCACGCTTAACTCTGAAGTTCTGATAGGATCTGGTGCATTAGTGCTCGTATGGTCGCACCCATCAGCATCTGAACTGTAAATCTACTTAACCCGTACCCCCCCCCCCCCC